>CATQJA010001945.1:0-17377 GCA_958295435.1 Mesorhabditis spiculigera | reverse complement strand
GTCTTTAGAGAAGCCTTTATTTACCGACTTTGTAAATATTTTAAAATCTTCAAATGACCCACAAATTCACCAAATTTAGCGTGGTCCAGCAAAAATCGGTACCATCCTTAAAACCGCCGTGTTTTCTCACCATTTACCTTTCTAGGCCCGCCGCCAACTCAGGGCTTGGCCCCGACCCAATTCCCATCATATCCCGTATGCAAGTTGCGAAATTCGGCCCGGGTCGTGGTTGGAAATGGGGGCAAAATGCGGGTGCCCGGGGTGCGTTCCGCGGGGCAAAAAGGCCCCCTGGCACGCCCCCGGCCGATGGCCGACAATGTATTCATCGGCTATGGAGAAAGGGAGAGGACAAACCAAAGAATGGACATCGCTTTTTAGGCCCTGGGGGGGGGGCATTTTTCAAAGCGGTGTCGGCTGGAGAGATTCGTGCTGCCATGCCGGACAGGTACCGTCTCGCTTGTTCGGAACGGTCAGCGCCGGGGCAGAACTGGGGTGGCAAAATGGTTATTGAAACATTTGGCAGAGGGAGAGAAAGCGACAGAGTGACCGAGAGAGAGAGGGAGAGAGAGAGAGAGAGAGGGGGGATAGTGAGAGAGAAGCCATAGAGATGACGATGGTGAGAGAGTACTTGAGTGATAGCGAGAGAATACGAGATAGGTGGTGAGAGAAAAACGAGAGAGTACGGGAGAGCGGGCAAGACGAGAGATAGCAAGATAGAGAGAGGGCTAAAGGGGGATGAAGAGCGAGCGAAACTACTAGAGACTACTGTAAGATTATTTACAACAATTTGTTCAAGCTTGTATTGACGGTCCAGCTAATTTTTTTGGCAATTTTCAAGCAAGATTTTGACTCATCCCCCCGTTCCGCTAGCAGGAAGCGCCAGCGTTCCGCTCCAAAACACACCTCCCCGCCGGCGGCGTTGACCACAGCTTTAATTTTCAGGCAGCCTTGAAGCTACGGTAACCCGATTCCCGCTATTTGGCCATCTGCCATACGCAGAAAACTTAGGAAGGCACGAGATCTGAGGACCTTATTTTGAGCTACACCACGAGCTCTTGGATTTAGCTCCAGCCCCGGACGTCCAGCCGGGTGGCACGCCCGGGAAAAAACACGCAAAACCCTGGGGCGTCCCGGGGGAATTCGTACAGCTGACCACTGGGGTCCGGCTCGCTTGGACCTCTAGCCCGGGCCGGGGGTTCGGTTTCCGTTGCCCCCCACCCAACGGCAGCGCCCCGGCCCCGTTTTCCGCGTCTTTTTTCCGCCCCTTGGTGCCGGCCATCTTAAAATTTGCGCCCCCTCGCTCGGGGCCCGGAACTTTATATCGTTCCGTTCGGCCGCTGGGTGTTCGTTGTTCGGCCACCGCCTTTTTTACTATGACGAAAAGCTTGAAAAATCTACGTCCATAGCTTTCTGAATCCTTTTTCAAGTTGAACTCGCTCACGAATGGTCTCTACTAGATTGCCCTGACTTTTGGCAAGGTTTTCTCTCTTTCATTTTCCTTTTTCCAGCGTACAGGCAGTCATATATCTTTGCTAGCCGGCCCCTGATTTCCGCAAAGGGCCTCTTCTCAATTGTAGTAAAAAAAGCTTGCATTCCTTCATGATCCCTGCTAGCTTGCCCGAATTTGTTAAACCGATTATCTTGTTAGTCCCGCTCCATAACGCTTTTCTTTTTTCTGGAGCATCCCTAAATGCTTTCGGCTGGCTTGTCGCACGCCTAAAGGATCTCTCCTAGCTTCCCACGAATCCCAAATGGTTTTTGCTGGCTTGCCCCGACGCCTTGATTGTGCGTTAAAGGCCTCATCTAGCGTCTAGATAGTTTTTTGTTGTTTGAAACATGCTTCTAATAGTTTCTGCTAGCTTGCTCCTGTTTTTAAATGGCCCTGGCTAGATTTCCTAAGGCGGAATTTCATGAATAGTTTTTAAATTCCTAAAACGACTGTGCTTGCTGGCCGGCTGATCCATTTTGATGCCCCCTCTTCCCTCGTTTATTTTTATTCCCACGCCCCCCTCCCGCGAGTAGAATGCATTTAGCATATCGTGATTCGTCATAATATTCAATTTTCAGAACTATTTCGCTCGAAAAATATTTAAGGGCTCCTCACATTTTATCTTCTCTAAAAAGACTTTTTCGAGTTGATTAGACTTCCAAGTTCCTTTAACCCATCTCTACCATACCCAAGCAATATCGAAGCCCTGACAAGGTGCCGATTTTTATTTGCACCCTTTTCCTACCGTATCCCACGCCTTATGCCCCAGGAAATTTCACTTTTCGACCCCAGGCGGCTCCCGTTTTCGCCGTGGGACCCCAGCAAAAATCGTACAGCTGACCGGTGGAATGCCCGTAGAAGGGGGGGTCGGGGGGCTCTGGTGTCAGGCCCTTTGAAGCTGGAATCTAGTGGCCCCCATTCTTGGGGCCCACTAGGGCCACGAATTCTCTTCCACGTGAAACTCGAGCCACCCCCGGCGGGCATGTTGCGTTCCTGGGGCTGACCACTCGTTAGGGGCGGCATCCGGTTTTTGGGTGGTGGCAGGGGGTGGTACGGTAGCCTTTGCAGGAAATTGTTTTTTTTTCAGATTTAGCTCGAAGAGAGCTACTGTATCACTCGAATTCAAAAATTTGAAATTATAGTCTTTTTATTTATCCTGTTTTACGTTCTCGTGACTTTCTAAGATTTTTTCCAATTTTCCGGAAACGACCGAGTCCGTTTCTCGAAAATTTTCCGTTGCACTCGAAATTACATTTGAGAACTTAATTTTATTTTGTTCCATTCTCCCACTCTACTTACGTTTCCCTCCGCACCTCGCCATTTTCCCGCCCTTCACCACCCTGGTGTCTGGGGGATGACCCATCGGTGGCCGGCCGGCTCGGGCGTCTGCAGAAAATGGCGCGTGCCACCCTTTGTGACCCACGACTTTTGGCCTCTAGAGGGTGGAAAGGGCGGCGAGAGAGAGCGAGAAAAAAAGAGCGAGAGAGAGAATAAGAAGAAGAAATAGAGAGAGTTGGTAGAAAAAATAAGTTCATGATGGTCAAGCCGGTCGGCATGTTCGGCAAACCTAAAAGCGGTAGGCTTGCTTGACTGTTGAGTCTTGAAAACATACTGTAACGTACCCTCCCTCCTTTCGTTCACTCTCTCTCTCTCTCTCTCTCTCTCTCTCTCTCTCTCTCTGCTCTGTCTATCGCTCTCTTTCTCGCTGTGGTCATCTTTAATCTTGGCAATCCTATTCCCTCCGTCCGAATCCTAATCGTAATCAAGATCTTGCACGTTTTTCAAAATCGCACCCCAATTATGTATCGGACTACTATTTTTATAGTAATTTTATAATAAGCAATTCTCGTATGGCAAAATTTCCAAAAGCCATATTTCGACTGGCGGGGTCATTTGCGGCTGGCGGGTGCGCCATCGTCCGTGCCGTGATGATTCAGACGGGATGCCGATTTGTGCTCGTCTTCATCTCCGTCCCTCTCTCTTTCTCTCTATCACGCGCTCTCTCTGTCTGTATCTATCTGTTGGCCTGTCTGTTCATACCGCAAAAGAATATTGGCCGTTTGTCTCGGTGTGTGCGCGCTTCGACCGCCACGGGGGTGGGGTGCCTGCCCGTGCCACAGGCCACCGGCTCGCCCGGCTCGAACTGGGCTTTCACATTCACATTCTGTGCCTGCCGCCCGGTGCCGGACACTTAGCAAGGTGGACAGATAGACGAACCGGCAGACAAACGGAGAGGCAGAATTTCAAAGGGTTTCCAACCGGGAATGGTGCCAGGAGCCACCGGAAATGGGTGACGAAATTTTGAAAGGCTGTGCAAGATTCTTAAAAATTTCTCGAAGAAGCTGTTGCTCAGTTCTTTTTGCTGCATCGTTTCCACTATCCCTCGGCGTGCCATCAACTTTTAAAGGCTTTGAGAAGTTCCAGCGGTTAGCTTAATCGGCCCGCTCTGAATTTTACAGTGTCTGGCTACCTTGCCTAAATTCAGCAAGGTGTCTTGGCTAGGTAGCCTGCCAGAATCGACAATGATTCCTCATGAGTATTCTTTTGCCCGCAAAAATGCTGCTAGCGTGCGCAAATTTCACCATTCCGCTTCCCTAGGTTTCTGGGCCTGAAATGATCTCTGCTACCCTTGTCCGACCCCCTGATTTCTTAATCAAAACAGTATATTGGATTTATGGAACCCCGACGCTGATGTTGGTACCAGGAAGAGCCTCCTCCTGTTATTTGCCAACTTTCCCACCCTTTTGGGCTTCGACAGTCGGGATGGCTCCAAATCGTTGGCGGGAACAAGCTGTAAAATTGGAGGGGGGCGCCCGTAACGGACCGTGTTCCCTGTTTGCCCTCGGGGTATGAGGGGGATTTCAAAAGGAGGAAGATTTCCTATTTATGGGCAAGTTGAAACGGTATCGTTCCTGAAGAATCAGGGATTCGGGGTCAACTACAGTACGTTGGGGTGGAAATAAATTATGGGGGTTTGTTTTAAAGCGGTGAATGGCTGAATATTAGCGCTTACTCTCACTAAACTAACTCTCTACTCCCTCTCACTCTCGTGCTCACTTTCTCGGTTTTCTCTCTCTCTCTCTCTCTCTTTATCGCTCTCTCCCTCGCTCTCACCATCACTCTCATCTCCCGCTCGTTCTCACTCTCTGTCACTGTATGTTTCTCTGGCTCTCCAGCCCTCTCTCGCGCCTCTCTCTCTCTCTCTCTCTCTCCTTCTCTAGTTCTCCCTATGGCCCTTGGTTCTCTCGCTCTCAATTTTTACGGTATTCCGGATCAGAATTGGACTTCCACGTCCCTTTAATAAGAATTTGACCCAATTTTCATGCTCCGCATTCTGATCCTTCCACCTCCCCATTTTAACAACCCGGATTCAAAACCCGGCGGTACCCATCGAAAACCCCGAAAAACCTCGGCAAAAAGTAATGCACAAATATAGTAATGGGCCATTCTGGCGTGCAGACCCCGGGGCGCTCCGGGGCGAGGTGCGAAGAGTTTGCCATCCAGCGGAGCGAGACCCATTTCCTAGCCTCGCCCTAGAATTTGGCTCAGCTGCTGTGGTAGGGGAGGGGAGGGATGGGAACGGCTTTTTCTCATAGCCACCACCAGCCACCATGGCGCCGGGAAGGCAACCGGAAGGTTGTTGAGGGTTTTAAAGAGTATGCAAATCAAAAAATAGTTCTTAGAGATTTCGAGGAGATATAATTCATCTAAGGTGAACTGGACTAGGGAAAAGCTGGTTTTGTAAAGAATTTAGGCTAAATTTGAATGAATTCCGATCCTTTATATTCAATTTTTGGCCTAGAATGCGCTTCTGCCGGCGTCAAATAGTGTCATTCAAAAATTTTACACTACGGTTGAAGATACCTAGATACCTTCCCGTAGCTTGAAAAGCCTGAAAATATGAAAAAAGCTTCAAAGAAAAAATTTTTTGATCTCATTATCTTTCTTTTTAAACCATTGCCTTTTAAAATTTCTAAGCGTTCAGAGGTGCGACACGTTCATCATCTCGCGTCGCCAAAGGGTTCGCCTCGGGCGGTGGCCTGGTACGGGGGAAGGGGTTGGTTGTTGGATTGGAGGATTCATTGGTCCGTGGGACAAGCATCCCCCCGAACACCCATCGAAATATGACCAAACCCGCCGCGAATGGCTGGAATAGAAAAGAAGAAGGGGCTCCTCCTTTTTGCTTTTTCACCACCATCACCTTCTATTCTCCTTTCAAAAATCTCGACCACACACCCCAGCGCCCCGTACCAGCCAGCCCCGGAGGGCCATTTCGGCCATTCCATACCCCCCCCCGCCGTGGGGCAAAACGGCCGCCCACAATCACCCACCTCCAACATCACCCATTTTATGGAATTTTCGGAGAAAATCCTGGCTTGACCAGTAAGGGCATTGGGATTTATCGATGCCTCATGATCCCTACCTCATTTCCCCGATTCGGCCTAATCAACCCGATTGCGTTTCATATATTCGGAGAAGCCGAAGCATGATTCTGATTGATTCTTCTTATTCAATATCTAGAAATATCTAAGCAGATAAGGTTGATCTGAACATAAAAAAATTTCAGATGACTACCTCGGGCCGCCCGCTTTTACTTTTTCACTTACACAACAGAATATTGTTTCGTTATTCTCTGCGCCTTTTTCCCTCTCACGCTCTCTCTCTCTCTCTCTCTCTCTCTCTCTCTCTCTCTCTCTCTCTCTTGCTCTCTCCTCAATTCCTTAAAAATCTCGTTCTGCAAAATTTTTACGACTCCCGATTTTATTCAATTTTTTTCTGAGCTTTATCGGACGATGGTCCTCAACTTTCTGTTTTGCCGTTTTCTCGATTTTTTTTCTTTCACCTACGAATCGCGAATTAATGTACGATTTCAGGTTCTCCAAGTTGTGCAGCTCCTCGCCCTACAGATGACCACAATTTTTCCACCAAGTCGCGTGACGATGTGGCTCCGGCTTATTAGGCCACGCTACACCAAGCTAGGCAATCATCGGATTAGCATGCGAAATCCCGGAAAGTCGTAGGATTTAGTGATTTCCCAAAGAATCCCTGCTTGCCTGCCCTAGTTAGTCCTTCCCAGGATTTTGATGGAATGTCTAGAATCCGCCTTTCAGTCCGAGATAGCGGTAGTTTCCTTTACAGGCTTATCAATTCCGCAGTTAGCTTACTCTAGGACATGATAAAAAGAATTTTTCAAGCTCCAAACTTTCCTGCCAAACCCATAGATCCCCCTCTGATAATGTCAACCCAGGCGGAAAACTGGAAAACATGGGCAAGCGGTCAGCTCGGACTCACCCCCCACGAGGGGCCCTAATTAACTTTCCGGACAGGAGGGTGAAGAGGTTCCGAATCAACACACACGCGTGTGTCCTGAAGGGTGGATGCTGAAATAGAAGGTGCTTTTCCATCCGTGAACGGGGCTAAATCCGGGTATTTTGGCGTTTGCCTGGGGGCTGGGAGTCCAGAAAGCACCTCTGGACATCGCGAAGAACACTCTTTCCAAATCATCAGGAGAACTTCTCTTTTGACGAAAACACGGATTTGGCGGGGGTGAGGTCAGTTTTGCAGGAATTGAGGGAAATATTTTTCGAATTTGCAACGGCAGGTGGGATTTGGAACGCTTCCAAGAATGTGATGAAGTCCTGGGAGAACCGGACGGGGAGGCAGAAATTGGATGAGAACTTAAAGGTCTTGTCGTCTTGATTCGCGCATGTTTTTAAAGGGACTGACAAGGCATAGTGGTGTTCGAATCTGGGCTATAGATTCCGACGAATTTTGCCACGACGCGCAACGCACACGCCCATCTTTCCCTCGCGTAACCGATTGCGGCACATAAAATGCTACGTGCGGCACGTGCGCGTCGCGTTTGCGGTCATCCTAAATCCATACCGAAGCGATGCCTTGCGAGTTCCTTTAAATCGCTGTTTTCGTAGTTGAGCATCCAAAAAAAAACGATTGTATTGAACGACCAGACTATCCACATATGTAGTTAACCAAAAATTGATCGTCGAAATTTTCGGATACTTTGCCTTCCAAGCCCTTGAAGTCTTCCAAAATTTCGTTTTCTTGGAAAAATTGATCAGATAGGCGCTCATCTACCTGTTTTACTGCCTACTATACAACTAGTAATATATCCCGTAACACGCCCCAATATTTACTCGTCTACGACCACCTCGTAAAACTCATTTTTCAATAATAAACTCGAGGCAACCACGAGTTTTTCCTCCATTTCACGTGCGTTCGTACTAGTGGTCAGTACCTCTCTCCTTTTCTCTCTCTCTCTCTCTCTCTCTCTCTCTCTCTCTCTCTCTCTCAGTTGTCTGTGTGTACGGGAGGAATGCCGCGCAGAGCTGAAAATCCGAAGGAGAACGAGGACTCGGAGCGGCCATTTAGCACGGACCCCGAATTTCGGACCGCTGACCCTTGGGCCCCCTCAGATGTGGGACTCCTCTGGGGACCCACTCGTAATAATCAAAACGGACCCCCGAGCATGGGGACGGGACCAAGCGATAACTCGTTCTTTCCGGGACCCAAGCACCAATGGGGAGGGGACCGGACTAGGCTGACTCGAAATGGATGGCTTTTCAAGGGGGCTAAATCCGGGGAATCCAATGGTCACTCCCGGGTGGGGTTCCACTACTATCCTTTCCGTGAAATGTATTTTAAGCAGACATACTTTATTTTAGCTAAATTTGAGTTTTTGAGGACAATTATGGAAGGGTCGCGAAACAAAAAGCTGCCAAATCGGCGAAAATTTTTGCTATATTTCTGCTGTTTGTAAGGTGTCATGCATGTACTCGCATACACGCTATGTAACTCGCATCCTCGTGACCGCGAACCACAACGCGCCCGCGACGCGTTCGGGCGGAATTTTTGCTGATAGAGCACTTTAATTAAATTTTTGGCCTTTTTAATGGAATAAAACTAATTGCATTTTCATTTAGACAAATTACTCGCTTTCAAAATGTCCAGTTTTATTTTAATCAATTTTATCGGGGCTCTCCATATTCTATTTGTATTCTCGGCTCGTCTTTAATTCATGACTCTATTTTATTTTAGAGTTTTTATTTTTCCGGCTATGTTTAAGAATATTTTCGCATCTGCTCCATTACATTTAAAATCTCTTTAAACCACGGATTTAACAATTTTATTAACTTTCATAGTTACTTGAAAACATTGCGAAAATTCTTCGAGGATTAATTTGGATCTCTCCAAAATTTTATTATTGAGTTTGATCTCCAAATTTCTTGATTTTGTTTGCGTCTTCTTAAGCTACGCTCAACCTTTCCAAAGATCTCCCCAAAATCCAACCTGCTGACCACTCACCCCCCAACCAGCTGCCCAAAACAAGGGTCCCATCTTTTTCGGGGCGCGTGCCAGACGGGGGTGAACAGCCAAGGAAAAGGGAAAAGGAGATTCAGCTTTTCCTCCTCCCTCTCCCCCTGCTGCTCCTTAAAAAAGGGTTCGTCCATTCGATCGTGTGTGGGGTTTTCCGTGTCCCAACAGACACGGGTGTTGGCACGGGGGATCGATCCCTGGCACGGGCCTCAGGGCGATGGCCACATCCCTCCTAGTGGTCAGCAGGGACACCCAAAGTGCAAGTGCTTGTCTTGCTTCTCCGCTAAAAAAATGGGGGGAGTGGGAGAGCGAGTGCTGAAGAGTGAGAGGGGAAAAGACAAAAAATACCTGATGTGGCCGTAGGGGGTGGACCGGAAAAAGTGGGGACCCGGAAAAAAAACACGGCTGGGGTCGTTGGAAGCGGATGAGCAATTTGTTTGGGGTTCGGCTTTTATTAGGGGCTCAATCATAAGAATAATAATAGAAGTAGGAAAAATATGGCGTAATTGGTTCCTCATCTCAGATGCCGGAATAGAGCTAGAAAGAAGATTTCAATACTTAAAAGTGATGCTTGACAAATAAAATTCTATGTTTTTTCGCTGTAAAAAATATAAAATTTTTCAAAGCGCATACTCCATTCTGTATGAGCATTTTTGCCTTGTTGTTCCATTTAAAATGCTTTCATTTCGCTCAGGCCGACCTTCCATGACTTCAATGGCCCTTTAAAGCCGAATAAGCTTATGAAAGGGGGCAATTTCTTGCTGGAAGACCCGTTAGATACTTGAAACTTTAGGTTTCCCGTGAATTCAGACCATTTTGGCTTCAGCGGTCCTTTAGAAGAGGTCACTAGTGAGAATTATCTATTCCGAATCGATTCGTCACACTTCAATGGCCCTTTAATTTGGTAAATTTTGCCTTTAACAACCCTTTAAAGTTACTTCCTATGTTTTTTTGGGGCTTTGGTTATCGATATGCCTTAGTAACCCTCCAAAAACCTTTCACATCTCCCAGCCATTGTCCCGAACCCCGGTGATCCATCGCGATGTTACCTAATATCGCCTGAGGGCACATCCCTCAATCTTTATGGACATCTCCCCAGCCCCACCCACAATCCCCCCAATCATTCCGGGACACTCCTCTGCACGGACCCCGATTCGGAGGGAGGACTGCCTGGCGGGAGTAATTGTGCAATTTAGAGGTAACCGGTTGTGATTGGTGGCCACGATTGAGAGGTCATCGGAAGGTCATCTGATAGCATCACCTCGGAGCAACGGGGTGACAGTGTCTTCTGAAGGGGAGAGAGCGAAAAAGCGAGAGAGAGAGAGAGAGAGACTGTCGAAAAGGCCAATTGGTTCTTCCCCCACCTACCCCGCGGCGGGTGAAACACCATTTTCGGCCGTGCTTGCTCATTGTCCAGGGACGGGATTGTTGGGTTACGGTATCCGCAGAGTCTTTCGGTTGCCGAATCGATTTTAAGTTTAATCTCTCCTCGATATAGCTCATTAACTTCTTCTCTGTTACCTTTGTCATGGTTTTAGCAGAATTCGCCATTTTTCTAATTTTTGGAACAGCTAGAGAGCGAGAGAAGGAGAGAGAGTGAGAAAGAAATATGGATAGAAAGAGACAGTGTGAGAGAGAGAGATGGAGCTACAACGAGCAGAGGTTCTTCTGAATTTACTGGAATCCGGAAGCATTTCTAGGCTTCTGGAAGCTGCCAGCTAACCATAGTTTTTTGTTTTGTCTTGGAATGGCCAGCTAGCAGAGGTACTTGAGGAAATCTATATCTCCAAATTTTCAACTGTAAAAATGTAACTAGATTGACCAAATCAAATTTTTAATTAATTTCGTTCTGACTTATTTTTTTCTATTAATTTTCTTGCTTGGTTAACGCGCAGCAATTATTTGGGTAGACCAGGATAATTTTCTTAGTTTTTTCTCTACTACCTTCTACCCAACCTCCCTTCTGATCAAATCACCAGTTGGCTGGCCATATCTCGTTCGATGGCGCCCTTTGATGAGGGTCGGTTGATTGGTTGCGGTTAAGGGAGGCCATCTTCCCCTTTTCCGTCCACTCCTCTAGACGGTCTACCATAGGGCCATAATCCCAGGCGGGGGGCGGAGGGGTGGTCTAGCAGATACCATCAACACCGCCACCACCTCTACTCCACCATCATCTTCATCCCAAGAATAGGCTGTCATTGTTGGCGGTGATGGTATTGTCAAGAGCAGCGTTGTGCACTTTTCCTTTTCTTTTTCGAATTTTTATGAATTTTTCGAGACTTTGGCGGGCCTTAAACGCTCCATGTAAAAATTTCGCCTTAACTTCCTAATTCTCCGCTCGATGTTCCAGATTTTGCTCGCCGATATTGTGAAGAGTAGCTCTCCGTACTTTTTCTGGAAGGCTAGTTGCCACGATTTTTTGATTTTTCGATACCATACGGTGCCTAAAATCCTATTATTTTGGTGATACTGTTTTGAACTATTTTTTCGAGTCTTTAGACTTTCAAAAATTGATTTTGAGAAACTTCCTGATTTCATGCTTGAATTTCTTGGCTTTCTTTCCGCTTGAAATTTATTCCGGACCGCCTCGAGCCCGCCCCACCTGGCACGAACTGTCCCTCGTGGCCGTCTGAATATTCAGCGTGAAACGAAACCCGGCATCGCGCCCACCAAGGTCAATTCCGATGCGAAATTTGATTTTCATAGTTCTAGAAATTTCTAGTTGTCTTAAAATCACTGAAAACTTGTCCTCTCTATTACTCCGATTTTTTAATGATCTTCGCACGCCTGCCCTAGACTACATAAAAAATCTCCTGAGTGCTTCAATTACCAACAAAAAACCTACTTACGCAGACGCCTGTAGTCTTTTGCATGCTTTTACAAAAGTTTAAAACATGGCCAAGAAGCTCATCGTAGTGAGAACTTAAGAAGCGTTACGCTCCATATTAAACTATGGTGACCAATTAACAGTTTCAACATTGAATTACGTAAGCGTAGCTTTTTGCAAAGCGGCTCGGAATTGAAGCTCTCAAGATCGCGTGGTGCGCTACGCAAAATTGATAGGGATGCCTTTCCGGCAGCTTTAATTTCGCAGTTATAAAATTCTATATCTTGGAAAGTCCATCCCCTGACCAATACATATCCCTCCAGCCGGCTCCCTCTTTACTATTCCGTGCCTCCAGCTTCCCCGATCCAACTCCCTGTCTATCCATGCGCAAATTCCAGTCTTTTTTTATTATCTCTTCATGCCCGGGGGCATCATCTTCCCTCCCCTCCCCCCTGCCTACCTCCTGCCATCCAACAGTAACAGTGCTATGCGACGCGAAGAAGAAAATCGCCGGGCCGCGGCGCGCCTAGAGATAGCCCCCTACCTCCGAAAAAAACGTAGGCGCATCAACCGGTTGGGGGCCCGGGGCTGCTGGGCATGCCACCCACGAAGCTACGGGCAATTTATTCCCCCTCCGAGCTTCCCCTCTTGATCATGGGCTCATATAGCTAACTGAGGGGGAGTTTGAGCTCTTTCTCAACTGCCATACTTGGCAATTATATGCCCTGGGGGAGCCTATGAAGTTATGGTAGGGCGGGGGAACGGTGACCAGTTTTTCCCGCGCCCACCAATTTGGACCCACCCCATCCCCCGGTTTGGACCGGGCCGTTTACCTAGCTAGGCGCCTAGGATGGCAGCGCGTCTCGAGGCGATGGCAAATCTGGATTCCGACTAGTTTTTGCTATTCAATCTTTTAAGGTACAGTACGGTACGCAGAAATTTAGTACGGCGCCAACGCGTTGCTTATTCGTATTTCCTAATTTTAATTCCAAAGTTCCTTAATTCAAATTTGGCCAGTTATGCAAATTTTTCTTACGTTTTCCGAGTCGCTAATTACAGCTAATTTCACCTTGCAAGCAAATTACATATTTTTAGAGTTTTGAATATTTCAATTTGAGTTTTCTTGCATTTACTGCATGATTTTTGATTGTTGTTTAACAGGTCTATGTTAGGTTTATCTTGCTCTAATTTTCGTGATCATCGAACTTTGCACACGAAATGGCTTCTAAAACTGCTTTTGATACCGGAAACAGCCTAATTTTTGCTCTACTCGCAATGGCAGCGACTGCAGATCGGCCCATGCCTTCAGCTACGGTAATTAGGAGCTGCAGGTGTATGCCAAGGACCTTCTAGAAATTTCTTAAACTAATAGAAATTTCTTAAACCTATTTCCATACCTTCCAACTCCCCCAAAAGCGGCCTCCACCTTTGCCTGCCTAATATTTGCCGATATTGCCTCACCGCTCGGTTTGCCTCGGGGCACAGTCTTATAGGGCCGGGAGGGGAAGTGGTGTTGGCGTAACCGGCGCGTTATCGCCTTGTTGCCAGCTTTGACCAGCGAGAGAGAGAGAGAGGGAGAGAGAGAGAGAGCGAGGGAGAGACAGGGAAAGAGAGAAGCATATGCCTAGAGATAAGCCCAAAGGAGGGAGTCCCGAGAAACAAGCGCTGGTCAGAACCCCGAAATTCAGGTCGTAAGGACAGCGAAAGAAGAGGGGAAATTTGGCCCCGAGGGCTCATCGAAAATAAAAGATAAAGATGACTTCAGGGTTCTGCCCATTTTTATCGGCTTTCAAGGAGTGACCAGCTGTCACACGTCCCCCCTCTTCTCCCTATCCACGCTCAAAATCGGGAACACCTGAAAAGGTGAAGTTGTTTGATTGGTTATTAGTTGGATGTGGGAACGGTTAGGGGGTGGACTTTGGGTTCTGGGAAAGCTTAGGTCGCCCTGGTCTCTAAAGGGTTTAAAGGGGGTGTGACAGCAGAAAACATTACGAAATCGAGGAGTTTATATGCTACACGTTAAACCCTGGATCCTTTCGGAAAGCTCCTTTTTGAATTACTGTAACGTGTTCGGATCCCTTCCAAATGGACCTTTTAATTTGTTTTCTAGTCTGCTGCACCTTAGAGTATTTTCTAATTCTAAGCTCATCTCTTTTACAAGCGCCTTATTTCTTTTTTCCTCGTTTCCAAATTTATTTACAGTAACTTTCTTTTTTGTTTTCCTGCTTGACTCATTTTTCCTTGGTACTATTGCTATTCAGTCCCTATTTTTATGGATTTTTGGGGCCCTGTCCCTTTAAATGCTTGATGACCAAATTCTGTACCTTAGATCAGCATTTTTTTGTTTTGCAATCCTTAATTTTTTTTCTGTCGCTTCGGAACGTCATCATCCAGACTTTTTCTGCTGTTTCTCGCCACTGGAACGCCACTTTTTCTGTATGTCTGCGCTTTCGGCATTTCGCGCATTCGATTATTCGTTGTTTCCATTCCCCTGCTATTTCCAAATCTTGCAAAACCCATCGCAGAGTCTCAATATTCGACGCTAAAAACCCTCTGAAACGCATTGTTATCGGTGTTGACCTGCAGGCGAATGAGGTGTCCAAAAAAGGATGCTGCTGACCATTCGAAAAAATAAAATCGCCTCCTGGGGAGCTTGGTGTGCTTATCTGGTTGACCTGAAACTCTTTTTTTTGTTGGGGGAAAGGAAGGAAGAGAATTCCAACATCGGCCAAGTCTTTTTTTTGGGCTTGGAAAAAGTGTGGCGAGCTTTTGGGCAGAATTTAGGAAAATGTCTCATGTTTACTTATTACGTACTTACTTAAATGCGCAAAATCCAGGTTTTTCACGAGACCCCTCCGGCCCAATTTCCCCTTAACCCAATTTTTTATGATTTTTTGAAGGCTATATTTAAGTGTTTTATGCTTTCTATAAAAATGTCATCTTCCTCGCAAAGCATTTTTTTAATTTACCTTTTTGCAGTCTTTCACCCCCAGCCGATCTCACCCCGGCCCCACCCCCTCCATGCCTGAACATGGACGACTTTCTGCAGCCACCTCCGAATAGCGACATCCAGAATCCGGTAATGAAAACTGTTTTATTACATTTTAGCTAATTTCGCTCATTGTGCAATTGTTTTTAAAGTAATAGAATCTTTTTTCTGGATAAATTCACGCGCAAAAAGCTAGGTTAACCTAAAAAAACCTTTTTAATATTTTGGTAACCAGAGATTTGTATAAAATGAATGAAGGACATAAGTGTCATCGATAAGGTATCTGGTCTTGCGTAAAAAATGCTCGCCCTTTCAGATGAATTTTCCGGGCGGCATCTACCCGGGCTATCCAGCGGAGTTTGGCTTCAACTCGATGTCAGATGACAAGTCCGGGAACAACAATCAGGCCGTGAAAATGGTGAGTTTTGTCCTGCCGGTAGATGAGGTAAGTTTCAGCTCTCCGTCGCGGGCGAGTCGGGTTTTTGATTTCTCTAGAAATTGGCCTTACCTCACTTTTTTTAGCTGGAAGTTGCGCCACCTCCACCAGTCGTCATTTGCCCCACTGAAGTTGACCACATCAACATCACGCTCGAGAAGAACCAGCAGTGCGCGTGTAAGGACTGCGGGAAGCTGTTCAACTCGGTTTGGTACGTTAATTTATATAATTTAAACGCTATTTTCGAAAGCGAATGGCGTAATGCATCTAATAACATATCGATCAGGTCGAAATTCCGGAAATAGGATGTCATCCAGAATTCGAAATTTTATAATTTCGTCATTTCATAGCCGAATTTTTCCGATGATGAACTTCTCGAAAAAAGTCCCCAAATTTTGACATCTGAAATCCCACGGCGATTTCAAATCAAAGATTTCGACATGATAGCATTCCGACGTTATGAATTTTGACAATGAGATTTCCGACGTTGTGGAAATTCAAATTAAGAATTTTGAACGTTTAAAAATGACGCTAATTAAAGAGGCAGTGCCAGCGAGCATCCATCTCCTTCCAGGTACCTCAAGCAGCACGCCGTCAAGCACTCCAACGATCGCCCATTCAAATGCAAATTCTGCTTCAAGACGTACAAGTTCCGGTCCAATCTCTACCAGCACAAGTGTCCGGACAGGCAGAAGAGCGGCCAGACTGGGTAAGTATCAAAAAATGCATGATATTTAGATGGGAATGCTGGTATTGTTGTGAAGTTATTCAATTAGCTTATTTGACCATACAAATAATTTGCTTACTTTAGCCGACGTATGATCCGCGGCAACGGGCTTCTATCCCCGAACACCAAGCGCCAAGAGACGAACCAGTTGATCAAGTCGAGAATAGAGGCCAATATCGCCGGAGATGAGCCAACAATGCCGTGAGTTTTGAAATGTTAAAGGGAAAGGGAAAGCGGTCAGATCGACCCCTGGCTTCAGTGAGGTCTATTAGGATACGCAATGGCAATGGCAATGGCAATAGGCGCACAGATACGAATATATGAATTCTGGTTATGCACGCATTTTTGTACAAAAAAAGAACCACCAAACCGGCTGTGTTTTGAAGCGATACTTAGTTGTCGAGGCCTAGTCAATGTGAGAGGTTGATTTGGCATTTTCTGATCCCTTTAAAGCGACTGGGAAGCAAGAAATCCATGACTTTCCGAATTTCAGACAACCCGGAATCTCTGCCCCCCATCCCCGAGCAACCCGAGCAGCCGAACAACACGGAAAACGAGAACTACCCGATTGGCCTGAATATCAGAATCGAAGCAGCAGACATGTGGCAGGTAGAAGATTTTTTGGATGTGAGATACTCTCCAATGTATTAATGTACCAAAAATCAAATGTGTACCAAAAATCTTTTCAGCCTCCCACCGCCCCACAGATCCAGATCGAGATGCCGCCAGAGCCGCCCCGGGACTGTATCCGTGAGCAGCAACTACCCCAGGACGAGATCGAGCAGTACATCGCCAATAATAAGGTAATGGGGATCCAATTAAGTTCAAGTGATTAGTTAAAAGTTTTGCTTTTCCGGTATACCCTAGCTTGCTGAATTCGTTGTTAATCTACTGAAAAGCTGAAAATCAGATCTTAAGATATCAAACAGGCCAGCGAGCAGTGATCCTTTGGGATTCAGGCAATCCTAAAGGCAGACCAGCAGAAACTCTTTGCGAAAAGCGACCATTTGGTCGAAACTCGCGGAGGTCCCCCCCGGCTCAGGCCGCGGAAAGCTCGCAAAGCTTCTTTGAAAAAACTTACCCGGTCCTAAAAGGAAAGCTAGCAGAGATTCCTTGAAAAATTATCGATACCATACTCCTCCTTCGTAACCCTCTCGCTTTAACAGTATAGAAAAATAGACTTGATAGTACCCACCCATTTCCTCCTGTTTCAGCACAAACTCTTCTCCTGTCGCAAATGCAAATTGCTCTTTCCATCGGAGCAGACGCTCCAGCGGCACAACACGGTGCACGTCTTTGAGGAGGTAGATAGTAAATGTTGTACGTAGATGGAGTGGATTTTAGACTTACTGCTACGCCTGTCCGTTCTGCCGGGAAGCTTTCACGAATGAGAAGGGATCTTACGTGACACCACGAACATCATGCGTCAAACAGCCCGTGGAAGTGCGACTCGTGCAGTGGATCATTTAGGTAAGAGAGAGAGAGAGCGGGGGGGGAGAGAGAAAACAGGGAGAGTGGCGAGAGAAAAATAGAGAGAGAGAGAGACAGAGAGACCGAGAGTGAGAGAGAGAGAG
>CATQJA010001944.1:0-27285 GCA_958295435.1 Mesorhabditis spiculigera | reverse complement strand
CGCATCGAACTTGGCCCGGTCGCATGCCCCTCATTCCACACGGATTCCCGTTTATTTTTGCGTGGTATTTGCTCTAGACGGGGTGGCTAAAAAAGGCAGTTTCAGTTTTGAGAAATTATTGGTTGTCCCATAGCCTTGAATCCAGGTTTACACAGCTTGATTTTACAGCTCTAAAAACATCCCTTCGTTTCAAGCTTACCGTTCTCTTCAAGAGCTTTTTATTGGTATAAAAATTACGCCGATCCGAGCTACTTTCGGATCGCTAGCGTTAGGGTTTTTAAGACACCCAATTTACCCAAAAACGGTTCCAAGACTATATTCTAAAAACCATGCCCTTCTCCATCATTCTCATTGTACGGGTCAGTGTCTGCAGCGTTCCTCGAGTTCAAAAGAAAGTGATGAGTCCGGTGGTTGAGTCAGGAGAAGCCATACCGGGAGCCCTTCTCCAAATATCGTGTGGTGCAACCCCCGCGGGGGTTGGAGACCGATTCCCGCACGAGTGTGTCCCTCCTCCCGGGCCTAGGTTTGGGTGGGTTGCGGTTTGTTGCGGGGGAGAGTCTCGGCTCGTTTGTTCTGCAGCCACTTTTTGGACGGGGAGGGTGCATTTCGTACTATGATTGTGGTACCGGCGGGGTCTGGGGGGTCCGTTTTTGCAACTATACGTGCTGAATTGAGGGTATGGAATGTTCTTTTTCCAACATAGACTTGAGTTTGAGCCTCACCTAAGCTTAAACTTAAGCTAGGTCTGAGCTAAACCTAAGCTAAGCCTACGCTAAGCCTAAGCCTAATCCTATTTCTATGCTTCTATTTCTATTTCTATTACAATTTTCTTCGTTTTTTTTTCTTTTAACTTCATGATTCCAGGCCTCCATTCAAATTTCTTAGTGTATTTTTAAGCCTCTCCAAACACAGGATTTCCTAGATTCGTCAGATCTTTTAGAGAAAACTACAAATTTTATACCTTTTAGCAATTTTTAAAGGGCCCGGCAATGCTAAATCTATCCATGTTTACTCTTCTAAACCCGCTTTTTCATTCCAATCCTCCCATTCAAAGTTTTGTTCTATTTTA
This sequence comes from Mesorhabditis spiculigera, assembly GCA_958295435.1. Taxonomy (NCBI): domain Eukaryota; kingdom Metazoa; phylum Nematoda; class Chromadorea; order Rhabditida; family Rhabditidae; genus Mesorhabditis; species Mesorhabditis spiculigera. The sequence continues at coordinate 26,216 of CATQJA010001944.1, read as the reverse complement.
AGCTCCTCCAAAAATCGGCTACCCCTAGCCGAGGGTTGTCTTGGGCAGCCGATGCACTTTGGACATCCTTTATGGGGGATGGAGGGTGGTCTATTCTTGGTGGGGTTCGTGCCGGGGGTCAACGGACCCAAAATTGCCACCCATCGGCTACCATCAACCCCCGGAGGGCCGCGCCCAGATCGCCGAGGCTGACCGCTGGTCCGACTGGCACCAGTTTGTCTCTTTCTTAAATTTTGTATGGAGCGGATACAGTATTCGTAGGCTACAGTCTGTTGTATTTCTGTGGTTTTGAGGGTTGATTCGGATCTATTAATGCGTAAATATATTTTAGGTATCTAGAATCCTCTAAATCACAAATAATCCATCGCTCCCTCCACCTACCTTCCTTCCCCTCTATGCTTTCAGGGTCAAGTAGGCATCAAAGTGGGTCCATTCTTCTTCCCTGACTCACCCGCCGTACGGCCTGTTGATGAAATTGACCGGTTCTAACGGCCGGAATTTTTTCTAGTAATCTGTATCTTGCTATCCGTCTTTATTACGATATTATAATACCTCTGACCCCAAAAAGCCGTAGTCAAACAACTCCTCCATAATTTTTCAAAGCTAACGATCGTTCAGGTGCTATTTTTTTAAGGTCGAGCTTGCCCTCGCCTCGATTTGCTGCTCCAAATCGACTAGTTATAACCGGATGTGGATCCTCACCCTAAAACTATATGCAAATAACTTTCTCCACCTTCTCTCAATCCCCCACCGATTGTTCACGAGCAATGTTTTGAGCTCGAGATCACCCTCACCTTACAACACACGCTTTGACACTGGATACCCACCCTCCCCGCCCCAGTCCTGACCAAGATACGTCGGCCACTTCAAAAGCTTTTCCTCCTCCTTCTTCAGGCTTCAAAAACTTCGGCATCTTCGTTACGGAAATTTAAACGCTGAGAATTTTGCGGGCTGGCTGGGACTACTTATGTTATTGTTATACTATCTGACTCCTTTGGGTTAAGTTTTTGTTCCTTATCAGGATTTCGCTAGAACATCCTATTTTTAATGCATAGGTCCAACGAATTTCCAATTTGATCTCTGCTTACAAACTCCACCCCACAATATTGGCCCCCATCCTTCCTCCAGGTAGTTACGGGCTCATTTGGCGGTGTGTAAAACCACTCACCGAATGGGTTGTTGCTCCAAGGGGCGGAATGGCGTAGGGCCCAGTGGAGACCCAAGGTCCAAGTGACCCTACGATCAGAGCGAAAAAGTTAAGTTATGATTTTCTAGATTTCTATGCAAAAAGTATATTTTTTTGCAAAATTCAAAGCCAGACGGGTTGCTCAGTGGTTCGAGGATTAATTCGATTTTTGCGGTTCGATAGATTTAGGGTCGATTTGGAAGATTGGGTGGGCTAGACGGGGCTTTTTCCTTTGAAATGGTCTGGAATTTTTATTTTGCGTCTGAAGTACAGTAGCATGTCATGCTTAGCCTAAGCCTGAGCCTAAACCTAAGCCTATGCCTAAGCCCAAGCCTAAGCCTAAGTCCCAGCCCAAGCCCATTCTCCACAACTACACGAAACAACCAGTCCCTTGTATTCCCAGCCGTTTCCGGCGAACAGCTATAGCCAAACTTTCTCCCCGCAGCCAGTAGACGTGGGGGTCTTCTTCTTCCTGCTGCAAAAAGAGGGGAGGCGTTTTGATGAGATTTGCAGCAGCCGATGACCCGGGGGCCAGAAGGGAAAATCAGGCTCCTCGGCCGCCCATAAACCACTTCCGTTTGGGCGTCTCTTGCGCCTTTTTGGGGCGTCAAAACGGGCTTCTTTTTTGAGGGGGCGTGGGGGACCTGTCTGCACGTGGTGGTTGTATAGTTTTTTTGGTTCGAAAGATCATAAGGAAGTTGTAGTTGTAGTTTGTATTATTGTATATTTTCCACGTTTTTGTTGTTTATTTTGCAAAGATAAAGCTGGCTTTAATATTTAGATCTAAAAATTTACTTACGAAATGACGCTAATTAGGCCTTAAAGGGAGAGTGACAGCTCCGGGCGCTCAAACTCCCAGACTCCACGCTGATTCCCATCTCAAAAATCGTGCTCTGACCCCTCCTCCCAATCACTGACCTCACCATCCCCTCTAGCTGGAACGATTTGTTTTTCGTTCAGCTGTAATTCCATGAGCTGATGACCTCACAGATCGAGGAGTCGCACTCCCTTGTGTCTACACTCCTTAAGAGACTGTCCACTTCACGTGTCCCATGGGAAGAAGACGATGGTGCAACTGTTGTTTTCTCTCTGGCTCGGGAGTCCCTCTCTCCCAATCTCCACCTCCTTTACCCATCCTCAGATGTGAGCCGATGGATCATCGGAGTGACGCCTGGAACACCTGACGCTCTCCGAAGGCTTTTGGTCCGCCTTCGAGAGGGCCACCCTCCTCCGACGAGCCGTCGTGGAGGCACGGCGAACGCCACTCTTCGCCTCGTAGTTGGGGAGGAGATGATGGGCTGAGATCTTCGGTCTTTCTGGACTACTTATTACTTTTGTGACAATTTATTATTTAAATACTAGATCATACTTACTCGAATCCTTTTGAAATTGGATACCAATTTACAGGCACCTTTTCTATATTTTCTAAGATTTATTACTTGACTTTTAGAAGTGCGTGATGATACTTTTGACCCTAAGATTTTACGAGCACTTGCTCAATTGGTAGTGGCTTTTGAAGGGACTGAGAAGGCAAAAATTTGGCAAAAAGCTCGATGCGATCCGACGGCACTTTTTTGTAGCTTTAATTCATCAAATTCCTTAAGCTACCATCGGCAGCTTAAATTTTTCTACTTTGTAAGTTATTTGTTTTTGACCCACAAGTCCCTTTAAGGCGGCTTCTAATTTTTGAAAACCATTTTTAGCTGAATTTTTGACGTTTTTATCCCTATTTCCTTGCAAAAATGGCAGCATTTTTGAAAACTACAAATCCATTAAAAATTAAAACCAATGCCAGGCTCCCCTGTGACATTCCATGTTCTGCTCATCTCCACCAGCATTTTCTCGGCCTCCACCTCGACCTCCCCCCGTCCTAACCGCAGGCTTTTGCTAGATGAACGAGCGATAATGTTCGCGAAAGCGGGGGCTAAAGACAAAGATCTGACCATGCGGGTTTTTAGTGTTTCTCGTTGCCTAGCCGGCGTCAATTTTATGGCAGCGCCTCGCTGTTTTTTGAGGAGTCGAGGAAGAGGGAGGGTTGGCTAGCGCGGAAGTCAGCGCGAAACCGTTTTTGAACCAAGGTGATCCGGCGCGCAATCTTTTGAGTGTATCTCTGCTGTGGGGGTGTGTCCTTGTATCACTATTTTCCCGGGGGATTTGCATGCAAATTTGTGTTTTTGGGTCTCTTCAGCCACTTTAAATTTTCGTTAAAAAATCTCTGTTCTAAGCCACTTAAATAAAATTTAAAGTTTATTAATAAAATGCAATAACCCAATTTATTTTCAGAAAATCTTTTAGATACTCCTCTTAAGGATTATCTACAGTTTTAGAACGCTTAATAGCTCAAATAAGCTATAAAATAGCATGAATTTAACTAAAAACCGGAAACCCGTTTGCTTGACTAGGTCTAGACATTCCACTAAATTTTCAAAAATATCTCAATCTATGAATCTCCCATTGATGGGTTAAACTTCTTGCTTAGAAAACTCAATTTTCTGTATATTTTGCATTATTTGCATATCCTTTGATTGTCAAGACCTAGTCATTAGAAGGGGGTAGATTCTTACGCTTTCCAAACCCTTTAACCCCTCCTCCAATTCCCCTTCCTGATCGCCATCGCCAATTTAAAGCAAGGGTCAACCGGACCCGATCCCCCCAAGGGAGGTTAAGCCCCAACCTAATTGATGATCACCAAGTGGACAACAGCCTTGATCACCATCGATTAGATCTCAGAGCCCCACCTCTTGCTCCCCAACAGCTAATGGCTCGTGACGTGGACATGTTGCCTTGTGGATCCCCCTCCACTCTCCCTGCGTCAGCCACCATCAAGACGTAGCTGAGGCTGGGGTTGGGGAGTTTGGGCCCCTGGGTTCTCGAGGGGGATGGCCAGGTGGCAGAGCCGTGAGGGCCCATTTGTCGGGGCGGCACCTAGCTGGGGTCTCCTTTGGGGCCCTCAATGCTAGGCCCTTACCATCCAGCCAAGGCTCGTTTATTACCGAAGACCGAGGAGGAGACACTGGATGGGGGGGGGGGGGGGGGGTGCGATTGGGTATAGGGCACAAGGAAGTCACCATAGTGGCTGTTGTCTAAAGGCTATTAGGCTTCTCGTTAGAGGGCTTATCAGATCTGGACTTTTCTATTAAAGAGGGCAGTAAGGTGCATAAAATTAATCCGTACTCGGATTTATCTTTATTAAGCTTACGCCAAAGCCTAACCTAAGCCCAAAGCCTAAGCCTGACCATGCTTTAGCTAATGCTGCTTCCGCCTTTCCCATCTCTGAAGCAGACTAACTTAACAATATGATATCATCCCTCCTTTCTGACCACAACACGTAACTTGAACAGTTTCGTACCGTCATCGCTGATTCAGAACAAGCAGCCTCGGCCACTTTTTTCTGATTGGAACCAGGCCAATTCACTCCGGCCGCCCCCGCTCTTTTTATGTTATAGCATTTTTACTTCTTCTTAAGTCGTAGCACTTTTGGTTCAATTTTTAAGCTGTTTTTAACGTTCTCCCTGACCAGGTCTGCCTGTCTGATTCTCTCGCTCTCTCTCTCTCTCTCTCTCTCTCTCTCTCTCTCCCCCTTCTCTGTCTAACCGTCTCTCTCTCTCTGTCTCTCTCTCTCTCCTTTTTTATTAATCTCAAAATTCTAGGAATATGCGCTGAATATGCTCCCAGCACCGGTTAGTGCCGGTGGCAGCGCTATAGGCCCGTCTACCTCCACTGCATATTCTATGTATTTTTTATACATAATTTTTATATCTTGTTTTAGATACGATGAGGCCATTTTTGTGCCCAGAAATTTGCGAGCCTCACGCCATTTGCCGCCAAAGACATTGCCCGAGGTAGATTTGGAATACTTTTTTTTAAACAAAGCTTAATTTTCATGAAGATTTGATTATTTAAATATCTTCAGGAATTCGAGCAACGCCAAACCAATCGCGTCAGCTATTGGCAATCACCAGCTAGCACCAGCCAAGCTCCGGCTGTTCAACGGGGAGCCACAACTCGGGCTCGATCAAGGTATCCAAAGCACAACAACAAGTGCAACAAGGGCAACAAGAGCCGCCTCCCCCTTAACGTTTATGACCGGCAGTAGCAACATTGTTGCAAACCCGAGGGAGATTGGTCGTAAACTTTAACGTCGTGGCGTTCAGAGAGCAGGGCTTTTGTCTGGGTGCATCTGGGTACAAAAATGTTGCCTTTTGCACGTATTTACGAGGGTTTTGGGCCTCAAAGTTCATGCTCCAAAATGCTGAAAACTCTGGAAAACTTTTTACGGTGAGCGCGATAGTAAAAAAACCCGAATTTTGATGTTTTTATATAGTTATTTTTCAGATTTCGACCAAAACCAACGTCAAAAGCGACGGATTTCCCAGAAACGTATGCGGTAGATGAACAAGAAGAGCAGTCACTACACAGGTTTCAAACAATAAAAATTAGAATATTTTTTTAGTCCCGAACTTGCGGCAAGTTGTGCAAACTACGCAAAAGCCCGTCAGGTCCCTGATGGTTACGGTATATTCCGGATGCCAGATGGCCAATTGTAAGTTTTATTTATTTAAATTTACATATTCCTTTAGAACTAACAATACAGTACGACGCGGGGCGTTATTTTGCAGAAGTGGGAGTTGGTTAGAGGTAATTTTTGAATATTTCTAGCTGAAAATCCAATTTTTAGATTCTTGACGAGCGGGAATCGTCTCGAAGAAAACGGGACACGACTCAAGATAATTTAATTTGGGGGAATTTACAGACTCGCAGTGAATTTAGTAAGTTTGGTAGTAGTCGCCAAATCTAAGTATGCTTTAAGGTATACTTCACTTTATCTCTGTTGCGATTGGCCTTGTGTCTATAAGAGGCGAAAAGTCGAACAGATTTTTATGTATGGACAATTCAAGCAGACTCTACGCTGCGGTAAGTTTAAGACAGAACTTTACAAATCTAATATTTATTTCAGCCAGCCGATCACTATTCCGCGGAATGTGTTTTCCTAGAAGAAATGCTGGAAAATTACTACAACCTATATTCCTCCTGCGCTCACTACCCGTCAACGATAGACGCCAAATTCAAGCCATGGTACGTGGCGATACGGAAAGACGGTAATAATTTATAGCAAACTTTAATAACAAAGAATAATTAGGCCATCCCCGAAAAGGTCGGAATTCACGGAAAAGACGAAGATCAGCCCACTTTCTCGTCGTGCATTTTGACATAGCCCAAAATGTGCCCGACGACATTGACGTGACGCAGTAAGTGGAATTTAGGGAACATCTCGGAAAAGTGGAAAATATTTGAAACAGTTTATTAAGGGTGGTATCCAGCTCGATTAGAAGGTCGACAGGGGATAATGCTATTGATGAGAGCAAATGGCAAGGAGCTGATTATCCGATGGTTCCGACGGCTCCGACTATTGTAAGCATTTAAAATTGGACGCTAGCAATTTATTGGTTAGATCGCCACTCCAAAACCTGACGATGGGAAGCAGAAAAAGAAAAAGAAAAATAAGAGAAGAGAGGAGAGGTTGAAGAAGGAGCGAGAGGAGCGAGAAAAGAGGCAGAGATTAATTGAGCAGCAGCGTCAGGAGAAGTGGTAAGTTTTTATACTTTTTATAATGTACGCCTTAACTTTCCAGGAAGAAGAGCGTGAACGACGTCGACAACAGGAAATCAAGCGGATGGCCGAGAGGAGAAAGATGGGTTACGGACCCTCCACCAATTCATACCGGAAGCCGTACAACCGGAATTATCCCGACAACGTTGAATTTTATCCCTACGCCCCTACCAGAAGACCCAATCACGAGAATTTACCTAGCTACCAATCTCCGTATCGTGATAAACTGATTAAGAAGGTTTAAATTTATTAATATCTTTCTAAACCTAGTCATTATAAAAATTAATTTATTTTATTACAAAAACCGATATTTCTATCCAAGCCCAACGATTCGATAGCCCCGAACACACGCCCAACAAATTCTGTGATCTCAACTTGTACGTGCATTTTGATACCCATTTCATTAATGCTTTAATATGAGAGCAATTGTTTTATGCTGTCTATTGTCTATGTGTAAATTACAGTAAGCTCAAAATTTGCTATAAAACATGGTGCAAGTCATTCCGAAACTGCCTTTTTTATAAGATTAGATAAAATTAATGTTTCAATTTATAGCTAAACTTTAACAAGCAAAATTGTCAAATTCGAATAGCTTAACATTCCAATTTGCCCATGTGTAATATGCATATGTATTCTGTCGCCAACTCGGTGAATTATTTATCGTTGTGTGTATCTTTCAATTCAATAAATGATTTATTCCATATGAAGAAATGCGCGCACGAAAATGTTGTACTCTAAGCGTGATTTAAAAATACTTAAAACCCGACGACTCAATTAAAGAGCGCCGCCACCAGCTGCTGAAGCTCAGCCCTCAGGATGCCGATTTCGCGCACCCAACCGAGCCCGGCCCTTTGGAGGCGCAAATACGCCTAAAAATTACCCGTTGTACTCCAAAAAAAAAAAAAAATTATGTACTTATCATAGCGAATATAGAATTTACGGGATGATGGCGGTGCGCGCCGGCGGTAGCAATCAACTGAATCAAGCGGCCCCTAGCCCTATTGAACTGTAGACTGTACTCCTCCACGTAGTTGACAAGGGCGGGCTGCCCGACCTAGAATCAAAGCGCACAACATTTGGTTCTTTCGCATTATCGGGGGGGGACCGAACTTTTTTAGATGCCTAAAAATATCTAAATAGTTAATAAAACCATATTATTGTTGTTTTTGGATTTTTTACGATTAGGAATAGTAAAAAACAGTTTAAAACATTTTCACTATGTAGGTTTGATCGTATCTTAAAAAAGCTGGTCCCCGCGATAATGCAAAAAAATCCGAGATTTTGATCGAATTCACTAAGCATTAACTATCCAGGCTCAGGAAATTAAATACAAAACTTTTGTGGCTTTGCAGTTTTGCTGCAAATACTACCATAGCAATCATCGGGTTGGCACGGTGGATGGCGCGACGGAGAAGAAGGAAACGAGACTGCACCAGGACGAAGCGGGCAACAATATTCTACCAACCGCAAGATAAGATCGGTATTTGAGTATTTGCTTGGTGACCGGCTAGTTCCTTCATTTTGAAAGTCAAATCAACCTTGAATTCAATTAAAACCTTTAGAAACTTGCCCGCCCCCGCAAATACTCAAATATCGTGTCAAATGAAATTGCCTTAAAGGAATCGGCAATGCATGACGATGGATTTTGTTGGCTATGGATTTGCTACGGTTTTTGCTCCCATTGACCAGATGGCCAGACAGCAAAATTCATCTGGAATCTACAGCTAGCAAAATCCATGGTCTTGCCTTGCCCATCCCTTTAAATTGCGAACTTGAGCCTCTTCGAGGCGGTTGCCGGGCGGACGGTGCGCGCCTAGAAGCTGCTCGGCCGCCACCAGCTCGGGCATGTTCAGACGAGCGCGAGCCAAACTAGACAGAAGTAAGTTCAAGGGCAAAAACAACCCAATGATCTGGTCAATATTCATGGGCGGCGGGGCGCGGTAGGGCGCCTCCGGTTCCTGGTTCTCATGTGCGCCAATTCGAGGGGGCATCGCGAGATTGAAAAACGATTGAAAGAGTAGCAAAACAAAACCAACCACCGGTCTCTGGTAAAACGCGAGGAAATGGAAGTGCTTTTTTCTCTAGTCAATCAGGAGCATTTATGCAAATTCCAGCATGCATTGGCGGGTTGTAATTTTCATCACTCGCACTCGTTCTGTGGCCCAGAAGAAGTGGTGTTTGCGGCCAAGAACGTACTCACCCGCTTCGACATCAATAATTTTTAAATTTTTTTAAAATTAAATTAAAATTTATATTTTACTTTTTATTAAAGTTTTAATTTTGATTTAGTTTCCTTATTCCAATGTTAATAAGGTAGTCTTCAGATTCCTCTTTATTTCACAAGGAGGTGCAAAACAGCAGTCATTTCGGTTTAGGATTGGGTTGGTGCAGAAGGAGCAGCGAAGGAGCAGGGAGCTGACGGATGTCTTCGAGCCTAGATGGGCAATATTCCGAAGTGCCCCTGTTTTGCCAAACTTGTGCTTCGACTCCTCAGTTATGTTGTTGGTCACCATCATTTGTTGGCGGCATTGTGTTGATAGCTGAAAATACAGAAAATATTACAGATACTATAAACTACCATTCCGAACCATTCCTAGCGACGACGTATCAAGGAGCTGCTTGCCGACCGTATCATTTCATCGCAGAAAGCTAGCGGTTTCTAAAAAAATCTGGAGTTTTATGTGTAACACTTTATACTTACTTTCATTTTCTCATTTTCAATTTATCTTTCATTTCACTTTCTTCTTGTCAAGCTCAAATGGACCGCGGAATGCCATGGTTGATAATTTCAGTGGAAACTGAAATGGTCTGCCAAGAGCGAAATATGAAAGCTAAAGAGGGACCTAATACAAAACTCGATCGTTTTGATTTAAAAACGGCAAAAACCCTCCAAATTTTATTGCAGCATCTCCGGGGCCGCGCAATCCATTTTTGTCCCATCAGCCTGAGCGAGCAGCGCGCGAAAATGAAAAAAACTTTGTAGGAGCTGGTGCCAACTTTTACCTGATCAATATGTGGTTGAAGGCGCCGGTCCGGAGGTTGGCATTCCATGCATGTGTTTAGTGCCTTTTTCCGAATTTCTCTTCAAAAATTTATTTCTTGTAAGGCGTGTTGTTCATTAAACAATTATTAAAATGGATAGACACATAGATGAAAAGGCTGCACAACGAAGAACGCCTCACGGGGCCTGAGCCTGGAATCAAAAAATTAAGGGAAGCCTCATAAACGCGTGTTGCATATTAGACTTGGTAATACTGACAAAAAACTCGTTGAGGTCGCGGAAAACCTGGATCGGCACCTGGCCGAAGTGGGCGGCCCACCGGAGGCCACGGCGCTGCCAACGGGCAGACTCATGAAAATGTTAAATATACCGGAGTTGAGATCGAGAGGGTGTCAGAAAAGATGATCGACAGGCATGGCAACCTAGGAGATTCGGACGCAATAATCTATTAACCTTTTGAAAACACACGACACGCCATTTGCGAGAATTCGAAAAACGACAGGAATATTATTTTTTTGACAATGTTGAAGTTAGCTTAACATATTTTTTGGCGCAAAACCAGTGATAAAAGCAAGGTTCCTATCCTTTATACTTCCAGTCGGCTGTTCGCGCAAAATCGAAGCAATGATCATCTTGCACTCTTTTAAATGGTTTAAGCTTTGCGATCCGATTCTCCTAGTGCCCATATTTTACCCCGCCATCGTCGATGAACGGGGGCTGCATGAACTGGCCGAGGGACTGCACGGCCACCTGGTACGCGAAGCGATGGGGCCGAGCGGCCACCAAAACTGCCTCGCGGCCATACTAAAGCCAAACGTGAGGTACTCGTTCTTATATCGTTTCGCCTTGCGCGATGAGTGGACACCACATAGTAAGCAGCAAGACAACGTCATCAACTAGAATCAATCGGAACTGATCACGAGATTCTTATTGCAGAATACGAATCCGAAATTCCTAGCGATTACAGAATCTTCCCAATAGTGCAATGCCCACTCATCTAGCAAAAACGCGCGACAAGAAGAAGGTGGCTTACACCGAAATATTTCGCAAACCAAGCGGAATTTTTGAAAAACTGTCATGCAATTGCTCCATCTCATCATCTTTTTTTTTCTGACTGCCAATACCTCTTTTCCAAACTATTTCTGTTCGGCCACCGTCCTTCTTATCGCTGACTATTAGACTATGACTTTGACAAATGCGTACGGCGCGTAGGCCTGGATGGCCCTGACGAGCCGCTTCGCGAAGACGGCTCAGGAACTTGCCCGAGACAAGTACCCTCGAAGCCGCCGCCTATATACGACTTGATACTGGCATCAAACGTCTATGGGTCGTAATGAAGTATGGAGTAAAGTAAATCTAGAAGGCATTCTCGATGATTTACGTAGACATTAATTTTATCAGAAATTTTGGGGGCCAAGGTTTACTTTACCCCCCCCCCCTCCCCAGCTCCTGGGTGTTCTTGATACTTGCGCTAATTTTACTTGGTTTTCGACGCGCACTTCGATCAGCATCAAAAAATGTACTACTAGTCTTAAATGCAGATTAAAACAATGTTATCTGAAACAGTTATGGCGAAACAAGATTTGAGCGCGACCGCACAGATAAACATTCATGATACGCTATGATACGCTTTCGCGATTTTTAATATTTTTGCAACCTTTGATAAACGCGATTTAATAGAGTATCAAAAATTTATAAACAATTTATTTAGCCAAAAATGACGTAACTCAAAAAGTTATGGCAAAAACAAGCGAAATTCTGCAAGCCGTATGATAGTTAATCCATTCTAAAATTTTTACCATTTATTTATTGGGAATTTGCCGTTAGTGGGTCTGATGGGATCTAGCACTAGTCATCGAAGAGCCTAGAAATTTTCGGAACTTTTGGACGGGGTGAGGGGGTGAAAGTGAACACTAAGCTTTTTCAATAACTTAAAGCTATAATGTTTAAGATCCGGCATGAATTGACAAACACGAATCCGAGCGGCTGCGTTTTCGCCGTCGGTCTCCGCGCTGTAGCGGAGGCAAGCCGCAAATCCGGGCCGACTACCGGCCAGCTGATCAATGCCCAGGAAGGCCTCCAGTGGCGGGGGAGGAGGAGGAGGGGGAGGCACATAGTCTCCCTCGAAGTAGGGCGGCGACTCCTCGGTTCGCTCGCGCGGGGGCATATCCGACGCGAAAAAATAAATTTGCATGGAAAGGGAACGCACCTTCTTCTAGTAGTTTCAGAAGCAAATGACTGCGAAATGTTACCAATTCCATTCTAGCCCACTTCCGTTTTATTCAAATTGAAACATGGAAGATCTATCAGATCTCCTCTGACAAGGGAAGTGCACGACCGGCCCACGAGAAATCGACACGAGACATAGTGGATCTGATAGAATCGGACACGGGAATTCCGAATCTGTAATCAGAATTTGCTAAATAAAACGGAGAAAAAAGTTATGAAGCATCAAAAGTTGGCCAAATCGCCAAAAACGGTACCTTTAAGGGCCCGTAAAAACCGGGGGAACGGAATTGAGGAGAAAAGAATTAGTGCATCTTGTTCAACAAAAAAAGCGCTTTCGAATGAGCTGTAATACGTAGCATTTGCAAACAATTCACTGAAAAAAGTTTTTTTGGATTCACAGGCAAGGGTATGGCCTGTCAAGTTCAAAGAAGAGATTTTCGCGAAATCATCGTAAACTTGAAGTAAGATAGCTCATTCGAAAGCGCTTTTTCTGCTGAACAAGATGCACTAATGGGTTGTGGCAAATTTCCATACCCTGGGCCTTTACAGGCCCATAAAAGTCCGTTTTTAGGCGATTTTACCAACTTTGAAGCTTCATAACTTTTTTCTCCGTTTTATTTAGCAAATTCTGATTACAGATTCGGAATCCCTGTGTTCGAGTCTATCGGATCCATTATGTCTCGTGTCGATTTCTCGTGGGCCGGTCGTGCACTTCCCTTGTGAGTTTGGAAGAAGGGGATCTCTAGCTCCTTAAAACATGACTGCTTCTAGTGGTTAGACGTAGGCTCTAGCTCTCGCTCTCTCACTAGCTTTCTCTCTCTCTCCCCCGGTTAGAAAACCTAGTCATTATAAAATTAATTTATTTTATTACAAAAACCGATATTTCTATCCAAATCCAACGATTCGATAGCCCCGAACACACGCCCAACAAATTCTGTGATCTCAACTTGTACGTGCATTTTGATACCCATTTCATTAATGCTTTAATATGAGAGCAATTGTTTTATGCTGTCTATTGTCTATGTGTAAATTACAGTAAGCTCAAAATTTGCTATAAAACATGGTGCAAGTCATTCCGAAATTGCCCTCTGTCATAAAATTAGATAAAATTGACGTTTCAATGTTTAGCTAAATTCTAACAAACAAAATCGTAAAATTCGAATAGCTTAACATTCCAATTTTGCCTTGTGTAATATGCATATGTATTCTGTCGCCATCTCGGTGAATTATTTATCGTTATGTGTATCTTTCAATTCAATAAATCATTTATTCAGTACCAAGACAACGCAAAAATTGTATGCCCAGGAACCATATTTATCAAATCAATACTAGTGGCCAAACTGATTGAGATAGAAAAAAAAAACAAAAAAGCGCGTTTTAAACATACTTTAAACATCAATTCAAAACCAAGCACCGAATATCAGTTGAAAAGAGCTGCGACCATCCCCCCGAGCTCCTGCTCCAAGATGCGAACCTGGCGCATCCAGGCGAGGGCAGCCCGCTGCAGGCGAAGGAACCCCTGAAAATCACAATTTGTGCCACAATAAGGAAACGAAAATTTTACTACTCATAATACGGAATATAGAATTTACGCGGTGATGGCGGTGCTCTCCGGGGCGTGCAATCAGATGCATCATGCGCGCCTTAGCCCGATCGTAGAGGGCGCTGTACTCCCGGAGGTAGGCGACCAGGCCATCTTCCCCGATCTAGAGTGAATGCGCAAGAGGATTGGTTCTTTCCCTATATCAGGAGGGTACGAGCCTTTTTTGTATAAAAATTGTCTAAGTCTAAATATATTGTCTAAAAATCGTGGCTTAACAGAAACTATTTATTAGTGTGTTATGGTAAAATATAACTATATTTAAGCCAATAGAACAATTATATAAAAACTTTTAAAAATCGAAATTTTGGTCGAAAACTGGGATTTTTACATTTTTCAATCAAAATTTTTGAAGGGCTTTACCATTCGGAATAGTAAAAAACCAGTTAAAAACATTCCGGTATGTAGATTTGAAGAATTGGACTTTAAAAAAGGCTGCCCCCCCCCCCATAATGCGAAAGAACCCGAGGTTTTGTTCGAATTCAATAGACATTAGTTATCCTGGCGCAGGAAATTAAAGACAAAAGTTTTGTGGCTTTGCAGTTTTACTGCAAATATATACCATCAAAATGCGCGGGTCGGCGCGGTGGATGGCGCCCCGAAGGAGCAAATAGCGCGTTTGGATGACGATGAAGCTCGCGACGATAATCTACCAACCGCAAGAATCAGACTGGTACTTGAGTATTTGCTTGGTAACCGGATATTCTCATCATTTTTTAGTAAAAAACAACCTTGAATTCAACGAAACCTTTCGAAAATTTATAACAATCTTTGAAAATCGGAAAATTTCATCGTTTTAGGTCGAAAAAATAGAATTTTGGCGAAAGTAAAAGCAACAAGTTTTTATGCTCACAAATGGTTGTCAATTTTAAGTTCTAAGTGTTGCCCGGATTTTGGGATAGGAACCAACCTATCTGGAGCAGAATCTTGCGCTGATTCGAATATGGTTACCGTTTTTGCGGAATAGCCAATTAACGAAACCTATGAGTTGTTTAAGACGGCAAAAGCCACAAATCAACCACTTTTGACATCAAAAGCTTTGGAAACAGGCTTTCGAAAAACAGCTATTGCCACTGTTCAGGAAAATTTCTCTGTAAAATATATCACTATATATAATATATTTAAAATATATCACTCAAAAGATTCAGACTTTAGAAGTTATTATAAAATTAGGGGCATCAAAATGCATAAAAATTTTTGCAACTTTTCAAACATTTTGATTAAGATGGTACCTTTCATAGAGTTTTTTTTTTTTTGAAAAAGATGCACTAGCTGGTCTTTTCCAAGCCTCTTTCGAAGCCTTTTATGTTCAATGAGAGTTGATGCTTTGGGGGGGTGTTTTAGATGAAATTGTTCATAACTCTGGAGAAATGGCTATTCCGCAAAAACTTTAGCCATATTCGGGATCAGCCCAAAATTCTGCACAAGACGGGCTTGGTCCCATCCTAAAGCCCTTAAAACCGTCACCCTGTTGAGAATACGGAAACGATTTTACCGAGCCATTCAGAGAAAATCTTGATTTCAGCGGAAAAAGTTCCTTTTCTTCCCCGCAAACACTCAAGTACCGTGTCAAATGAAATTGCCTTAAAGGAATCGGCAATGCATGACGATGGATTTTGTTGGCTATGGTCCTTCCATGGTTTTTGCTCCCATTGACCAGATGGCCAGACAGCAAAATTCATCTGGAATCCACAGCTGGCAAAAGCCTTAGCCATGCCTTCCCGTCCCTTTAACTTGCGAACCTGAGCCTCTTCGAGGCGGTTTCCGGGAGGGCGGTTTGCGCCCAGAAGCTGCTCCGCGGCGACGAATTCCGGGATATTCAGGCGAGCGCGAGCCAGACTAGAGAGAATTAAGCTCAAGGGCAACAACAACCCAATCAGTTCATCGACGTTGGGCGGCGGCGGGGCGACGTGGAGGATCTCCGGCTCGGTGATTTGCTCTCCACCAACTCGGGGAGGCATGGCGAAATTCACGTGAGATTAAAAGAGTAGCAAAACAAAACCAACCAATTATTCCTCGTAGAAGGCGAAGAAATGAGACTGCCTTTTACTGCTGCCAATCAGAAGCATCTATGCAAATTTCGGCATGCATTGGCGGGTTTTCATTTTTCATCACTCACAATGGCGCATTGGCCCGGGAGAAGCGCTGTTTGCGGCCTTAAATGCACTCGAGACGGCCGTCTCACCGCCTTTAAAAGGAGACCCAAGGCTTTGGTTGCAAATCCAAATTTATATTTTTACTTTTACAGGACCGAAAATGTTGGGTATACCTTCAAACCGCAATTTTTCTAACTTACTTCGATGTTAATTTTTTGAGTTTTTAATTTTGATCTAGTTTCCTGGATCCCTAGGGTAAAAAGGTAAGCTTCAGATTTCTATTTATTTCACAAAGTGGTACAAAACGCAACTAATTTCGGTTTCGTCATTGGGCTGGTGCAAACGGAATGGCGAAGGAGCAGGGAGCTGACGGGGTCTTCGAGCCTAAATAGGCAATATTTCCCTAGTAGCGCTAGCGCCAAACCTGATTCGATTGCTTAGTTATTTTGTTGGGCATCATCATTTTCGGCGGTGTTGTGATCTTCTTTGAAAAAACCAAGCTATATTCAGGAGACTGCAGACTACCATTCCGTACCATTCCGACCATTCCGAACGACGACGCTTAGGAAGGTTCTTGCCGACCGGTGTTTCGTTTCATCGCCCGAGTTTCTAAAAACATCTGAGTTTTATGTGTAACACGATATTTCTACTTTGCAAGATCTACCAATTATCAAGCGAAAAATGACCGCGGTTGATGATTTCGATGGAACCTAAAACGGTCTGCCAAGAGGGAAACGTAGAAGCTAGGATGGCTACGATAGCTAAGGTAAATTACGCCATAGTTGCAATTTAAAAATAGTAAAAAAACCCTCCAAATGCCTTTGCAGCGTGTCAGGGAGCGCACAATCCATCTTTGGCCCATCAGCCGTAAGGAGGGGACGGTAGGAGCGGCGCGGGGGAAAATGAAAAAACTTTGTAGGATCTGGTGACAACGTTCACCTGATAAATTTGTTGTTGAAGACGCCGGACCAGAGGTTGGATGCCCATGCATGTGTTTCGTGATTATCTTTTTTGGAAAAAATTTGATTCGCAATTGTTAGGGCCCAGACCAACTTTATTTGGCATATTTGTGCTCGTAACTGATTCATTATTCAATTTTTTTTAGATCCCATATGAGAGGCTTGACGGGTGGAGGGACAGCTTCACAGCTCGCGGGCCTGGAATCAAAAAAAATCAAAAAAATTAAAATTAATAATTAAATTTTGAAAATTAGGATCGGTAATGCTGACATAATAACCGTTGAGCTCGGTGAATACTTGGACCTGCACGTCCCCATAATGCTGAGACCAGCGCGCTGCCCGACGCTGCCACAAAGCGGCCTCATGAAAATGTTAAAAATACCGGAGTTGAGATCGGCTACATGTCCGAAAACGTGATCGACAGGCATGGCAACTTCGGAGATTCGGACGCAATAATTTATGAACCTTTTGAAAACCCACCAAAGCCATTTTTAAAAATTGGAAAAGCGGGAGAAACATTTGTGCTTCACTTAACTTAACATAATTTTCTTGGCGCAAAATATATGATAAAGGCGAGGTTTCAATATCGTCCTATGTACTTCCGGTCGACTGTTCGCGCAAAATTTAAGCAGTAATTTCTTTTAAATGGTTTAGACATCGCGATCCGATTCTCCTAGTGCCAGACCCTGCAAGAAAATTCTACCGGATTATTGGCGATGAACGGGGCCAGGGCGATCACCTGCAGGGCCAGGCCAAACCTGAAGCGGTGCATGCGCGCGGCGCGCATGACCTGCGCCCGGCCATACTAAAGCCAAAGAAACATGAGTTACTCATTCCTATACCCTGTCGTCTTCTCCGATGAGTGGGCACCACTTAGTAAACAGCAAGAAAACGTAATCTACTAGAACCGTTCGCAACTGATCTCAACCCCTTACTGGAAAATACGCATGCGCAATTCGTAGCGATTACAGGAACTTGCCAACTAGTGCAATGCCCAATCATCTAGAGAAGACGCACGACAAGAAGAGGGTGGCTTGCACCGAAATAATTCGCAAACTCGATGGAGTTTTTGATAAAATGTCCTGCAATTGCTAGTTAGCGTGCATCACATCAGCTTTTCCCTCTGCCTGCCGTCAACTCGTTTCCAAACTATTCCGGTGTCGACCACTTTTCTTCTTATCGCTGACTATTCGACTATGCCGTTGACCAATGCGTACGTTCTCAAAGCCCGGCATGGCCTGGCGCGCCGCGTCTCGAGGGACGGGCCAACCACTTGCCCGAGACGAGAATCCGCGAGGCAGCGGCCTATATACGAATTGATGCTGGCATCAAATTGTTGCGGATCATAATGAAGCATAGTTCTAGTAAAAGAAATTTAGAGGACATTCCCGACCTCTTAGGTAAACATTAATCATATCAGAATTTTTCGAGGCTAAAGTTTACTTTACCCCCCGCCCAACTGCTGGGTACGAAAGTTCTTGCTGGTTCCACTATTTCTTCGTTTTATTGACGCGGCATTCGTAAAACGTGGCTTTCACATAAACATTGATTAGAGATTTTTACAAGATTTGATTGACGCCATTCGATAGAGCGCCGAAAAAATATTCTCAGTTTTAATTTCTGCCCTAAATAATGAGAATCAAATGGCTATGGTAAAAAGAAGCAAAGTTTTGTAAACCTCCAAAAAATCATTAATTGAATTATATAATATACTAAAATTTGTTTATTCGCATGTTCCGGTTAGGAGGCGATATCTGGGACATAGCGCCAGAATTTTGGGCTGGGGGGGGTTAAAGTAACCTATAACCTTTTTCAATAACTTAAAGCTATAATTTTTAAGATGCGGCATGAATTGACAAACACGAATACGGTCAGCCGGATTTAGGCCGTCAGTCTCCTCGCCATAGCGGAGGCAGGCGGCAAACCCGGGCCGGCCCTGAGCGAGCTGGGCAATCCCAAGGAACTCCATAAGCGGGGAGGAGGAGGGAGGAGGAGGAGGAGGAGGAGGGACCACATAGTCGCCCTCGAAGTAGGGCGGCTGCTCCTCGGTTCGTTGGCGGGGGGGCATATCCGACGCGAAAAAATAAATTTGCGTGGAAAGGGAACGCACCTTCTCTCGATGTACGAGAAGAAAATGATGGGGAAATGTTGTCGAACCCATTTCAACCCATTTCCGTTTTATTCAAATTGCTACATGGAAAATCTATCATAGATCTCCATCTGGGTTTGGAAAAGTTGGAGCGTCTAGCCGATGGTTTTTGATTTGTTAATCTCTATTACGTTTCATCATTCCTTAAAGCCTTGTAGGCCGTTCTAGTGGCTAAACGTAGTTTCTCGCTCGCTCGCTTTCTCTCTCTGTGTCTCTCTCTCACTCTCGTTCGGTTAAAAACCACCCTGCACTATTCTATAAGATTAGATAAAAATTAATGTTTCAACTGAAAGCTGCGTTCTACAAGCAAAATTATAAAATTCGAATAGCCCAGCATTCCAATTTCGCCATGTGTAATACGCTTATGTATTCTGTCGTCAACTCGGTGAATTATTTATCGTTGTGTGTATCTTTCAAACGAATAAATTGTTTATTTGCGAGAAAGAAATGCACAAACTCTCACCAAACCGTAAAATAAAATTGACCGAAATTTTCGGTGAATTAAATTCATTCAAAATCACCTCTATCTAATGGATTAAATGAGAAAGATCTGGCCGTTTTAGCCGAACAGAGCGGGGATCGAGATCTCGAGCTCTTCCTTCAGGAGACGGACCCTGCGCATCCACGAGAGCGCGGACCGCTGCAGCCGCAGGTAGTCCTGAAAATCACAATTTGTACTCCACGAGGCAAGGAATATTTGTACTTATCATAGCGAATATAGAATTTACGCGGTTCAGGCGGTGGTCGCCAGGGGTTGCGATGAGCATCATCATACGGGCCTTGGCCCGATCATGGACCCGGCTGTACTCCCCGATGTAGGCGACAAGCACGTCTTGGCCCACCTAGAATCAAGGCGCACGAAGTTTGGTTCTTTCCCATTACCGAGGATTGGGTGACCGAAACTTTTTGTAACCCTAAAAATATCTAACTAAAAAGTTACTCCGAACTAATCTATTAGTCTTTTTTTGTAAAATATAACTGTATCTAACAAGGAGACGTTTTTGAGTGTCGTCGGGGCTTTGGCACGGGACCAAGCCTATCTTGTGCAGAATTTTACGCTGATTCCGAAGATGTTAACCGTTTTTGCGGAATAGCCATTTCTCGAAAGTTATGAACGATTTAAGCCTCGGAACAGCCCAAAATCGGCCACTTTCAATAGTCATAAAAAGCTTCAAAATAAGTTTTAGACAAAACCAGATAGTACATCTTGTTCAGAAAAAAAATTCTCTATAACATAAGCTACTTAACTCAAAAATGCTCGAAATGTGAAAATTTTTGTAAAATTTATCAAAATTATATCAAATTTTTCCAACTTTTCAATGATTTTGGAAAAGATGGTACATTTTATAGAGAATTTTTTTCTGAACAAGATGTACTATCTGGTTTTGTCTAAAACTTATTTTGAAGCTTTTTATGACTATTGAAAGTGGCCGATTTTGGGCTGTTCTGAGGCTTAAATCGTTCATAACTTTCGAGAAATGGCTATTCCGCAAAAACGGTTAACATCTTCGGAATCAGCGTAAAATTCTGCACAAGATAGGCTTGGTCCCGTGCCAAAGTCCCGACGACACTCAAAAACGTCTCCTTGTAAGCTAGGCCAACAACAAACTGCCAAAAATCGCAATTTTGGTCAAAAAATTCGATTTTTTTCAATAAAATTTACTTTTAGGATTAGTAAAAAACAGCTTAAAAACGCTTCCGCCTGTGAATATTTGAAAAATTGGATCCTAAAAAGCTGGTCCGCCCGGAAAGAACTCGAGCCTTTGTTCGAATTCCGTAAGCATTAGCTTTCCAGGCACGGGAAATTATAGACTAAACTTTTTTGTCTTTGTAGTTTTGCTGCAAATACCTACGAAGAAAATCCTCGGGTCGCCGCGGTCGATGGCATCACGTAGAAGCGCCAATCGCGTCTCGAAGATCACAAAATGGGAGACGATAACCTACCAACGGCCAGAATAAGAGTGGTACTTGAAGTTTTGCTTGGCATAGGCTATTTAACGTAAAATCAACCTTGAATTCAACCAACATTTTTAGAAAATTGAGAATAATCCTTGAAAAACTGGGAAATTTGATCATTTAAGGTCGAAAAAACCGAATTTGTGGCTGAAATAAAGTCCAATGTTTTTATGCTAAAGAATGCGGAAGCGATTTTACTAAGCCATTAGTAGAGATTGCTATAAAAAATCTAGGTCTCAGCCGGAAAAAGTTTGTTTTCTCCAAGAATCCCCCGCAAATACTCAAGTACCGTGTCAAACACAATTGCCTTAAAGGAATCGGCAATGCATGACGATGGATTTTGTTGGCTATAATCCTCTCACCGTTTTTGCTCCATTGACTAGATGGCCAGAGGCAAAACTCATCTGGAAACCACAGCTAAGAAAATTCGTAGTCATGCCTTGCTCATCCCTTTAACTTGCGAACCTGAGCTTCTTCGACGCGATCGGCGGGAGCGCGGTTGGCCGCGAGAAGCTCTTCGGCTGCGCGGAATTCCGGAATTTCGACGCGGGCATTCGGCAACCTGGACGGACTTAAGTTTAAGGGCAAAAACAACCCAATGATCTGGTCAATATTGATTGGCGGCGGGGCGAAGTGGGGGACTTCGGGTTCCAGATGTTCATGATTTCCAGTACGAGGGGCCATGGCGGAATTCATGAGAGATTAAAAGAGTAGCAAAACAAAAACCAACCACCGATCGGTACGAGGGTAGAACGCGAAGAAATGAGACTGCCTTTACTGCTGCCAATCGAAGCATCTATGCAAATTTCGGCATGCATTGGCGGGTGCTTATTTTCCATCGCTCGCTCTGGCACTTTGGCCGAGGAGAATGCTGTTTGCGGCCTTTAAATAGCAATTTCTTTGATTTGCTTTCATTTTAATTTTTTTTAGTTTTCAATTCTATTTTGACTTCTCATATGTTAATCGTGAAAAAATCGGTAGTCTTCAGATCCCTCTTTATTTCACAAAAAGGTGCAAAACAGCAGTCATTTCGGGTTCGTTATTAGGTTGGTGTAGATGTCATGGAGAAGGAGCAGGGAGGTGACGGATATCTTCGAGCCTAAATGGACAATATTTCCAAGCGTTCCTGTTGGAAAACCTGTTCTTCGACAGCTCAGCTCTGTTGTTGATCATCCTCCTCAGTTTTTGTGTGTTGTGATGATCTCTGAAAAATACAGGATATATTGAAGAGACTGTAGACTACCATTCCGAGCCATTCCGAACGACGATGCATTAGGAAGCTTCTTGTCGACCGGTGTTTCGTTTCATCACCCGAGTTTCTAAAAACATTGGAGTTTTATGTGTAGCATTATATTCCTACTTTACTTTCACCAATTATCAAGCGAAAAATGACCGCGGAATGCCAATAAGGTTGATGATTTCAGTGAATCTAAAACGGTCTGCCAAGA
The DNA here is from genome assembly GCA_958295435.1 of Mesorhabditis spiculigera. Taxonomy (NCBI): domain Eukaryota; kingdom Metazoa; phylum Nematoda; class Chromadorea; order Rhabditida; family Rhabditidae; genus Mesorhabditis; species Mesorhabditis spiculigera. The sequence goes on along the minus strand of CATQJA010001944.1, from coordinate 3,982 downwards.
TGGAAACGTGGAAGTTAGGGTGGCTACCGTAGCTAAGGAAAATTACGCCATAGTTGCAATTTAAAAATAGTAAAAAAACCGTCGAGATTCCTTTGCAGCGTGTCAGGGAGCGCACAATCCATCTTTGGCCCATCAGCCGGAGCGTACGGTAGGATCGGGGCGGAAAAATGAAAAAATAACGGCGCTAACGTTCACCTGATCAATTTGATGTTGGAGCCGCTGGACCGGGGGTTGGCATTCCATGGGTGTGTTTAGTGCATTTTTCAGAAAAAAATTTATGAAAATTGCTTTGGGCGTTTGGCCAGAGTTTATCATACAAAAAAGACGCCATATAAAATATTGATATTTGGAGCCGGACGACGCCTCACAGGGCCTGGGCCTGGAATAAAAAACTTCAACTAAGCCGCATAAACGCGCGTTGAAAATTGGAATTGGTAATACTGACAAAAAATCGGTTAAGGTGGCGGAAAACCGCGACCGGGACTGGGCGGAAATGACGCCCCCATCGGACGCCACGGCGGAGCCACAGGCCGGCCTCATGAAAATGTTAAATATACAGGAGTTGAGATCGGCTCGATAGACGCGATCGCCAGACATGGCAACTTAGGAGAATCGGACGCGATAATTTATGAACCTTTCGGAAATGATTTTCAAGAATTCGAAAAGCGCTGGGAAGCTTATTCGTTGTCCAAGTTGACTTATTTTTTTTTTGGCGCAAAATATATGATAATGACAAAATTTCTATAACGGGCATCGATAGTGCTTAGGATCCGAAGCCATACCCGCTTTGCAACTAACTAATTAGCGCAGCGTGCTCCTATATACTTCCGGTCGACTGTTAGCGCAAAATTGAAGTAGCGATCTTTTCGCACTCTTTTAAATGGTTTAAACATTGCGATCCGATTCTCCCAGTGCCAGTCTATTCACGAAAATTCTACCACGCCAACATGGACCGGTGGGGGCCGCTGAGCCTCCCGGGCGAGCACCTGGACGGCCAACAGATAGCGGCGCCGGTGCATGCGCGCGGCGCGCATGACCTGCGCCCGGCCATACTAAAGCCAAAGAAACATGAGTTACTCATTCTTATACCCTGTCGTCTTCCCGATGAGTGGGCACCACTTAGTAAACAACAAGAAAATGTAATCTCCCAGAACCGTTCGCAACTGATCTCAACCCCTTACTGCAAAATACGCATGCGCAATTCGTTGCGATTACAGGAACTTGCCAACTAGTGCAATGCCCAATCATCTAGAGAAGACGCACGACAAGAAGAGGGTGGCTTGCACCGAAATAATTCGCAAACTCGGTGGAGTTTTTGATAAAATGTCCTGCAATTGCTAGTTAGCGCGCAACACATCAGCTTTTCCCTCTGCCTGCCATCAACTCGTTTCCAAACTATCCCGGTGTCGGCCACTTTTCTTCTTATCGCTGACTATTAGACTATGAGGTCGACCAATGCGTACGTTGCCGAGGCCAGGGTTGCCCTGGCGGGCCGCGTCGCCCAGCCGGCTCAGAAATTTGCCCGAGACGAGCACCTGGGAGGCGGCGATCTGTATACGAATCGATGCCGACACCAAATTTCTACGGATCGTAATGAAGTTTGGAGGAAAGTAAATTTAGAAGGCCTTATCTGAATTTTTGGAGGCCAAGAATTACTTTACCCCCCCCCCCCTGCCCTAGCCATTGGGTCCTAAGTTTCTTGACAGAGCTATATTTCTCATTTTTTGACGTGCGATTCGATAGAGCATCAAAAAAAATATGCTGCTAGTTTTAATTTTATTTTAAAATAACCCAATATAAAAGAGCTATAGCAAAAACCAGATTTGAACCTGGTTTCCAATCCAGATGAACCGTGAGTGAGAAGCTAGCTTTTGATATTTTCTTGATTTTTACAAAATTTGATGAATCCCATTCGATAGAATGTCAAAAAAATACTAAAAGTGTTATTTTTAGCCGAAAATCATTAATTTGATTAAAGGTTATGGTAAAAAACGAGGAGAATGCTGCAAGCCTCTAAAACACTAATTAAATTTTATAAATTTTATGATTTCTTGATTTGCATTTTCCGGTTAGGCGTTGATATTTAGGACCTAGCCCTACCCATTAAGTGCCCAAAATTGTTTTTGAGATTTCCGCAACAGGGGCGGGGGGTAATGTAAACTACAACCTTTCGAACACAATTAAGGCTAGAATTTTTAAGATGCTCCATGAATTGACAAACTTTCATCTGGTCGGCAAAGGGCGCGCCGCCAGCTCGCTGCTCGGCAAAACGGCGGCATTCGCCAAAATTAGGCCTGTTGACGGCCAAGGCCGCAATGCCGAGGAAAACCTCCAAGGCGGGGGGCGGAGGAGGAGGCGGTGGCGGGGGAGGCCGAAAGGGCGCATCAATTTGAGGGAGCCGCTTCCGGCGGCAAGCGCGGCGCCATTTCGACACGAAAAATAAATTTGCTTGAAAAGGGAACGCACCATCTTCTAGTATTTTCAGAAGAAAATGACTGCGGAATGCTGCCAATTCCATTCTAGCCCACTTCCGTTTTATTCAAATTGCTACATGGAATATCCATAGATCTCCTCTCAGTTGGGAAAAAGGTGGATCTCGAACCGATGGTTTTGAATTTGTTAATCTCTAGCACGTTTTAGCATTCCTTAAAGGGCGGTCGCACCGGACGGGGGTCGAACCAGGGATGGTCCGCCCCCGCAGTCCGAAGCGCTAGCCAGTACACCAGAGAGTCGAGTGGAGAGGGGCGGCGGGGGGCCACCACATACCCTAGGGCGCATTGCCACCTGTACAAGAACTGCCATTAGAAATAAAGCAATTTCATGGTGATAATAGCTAAAAAATGTTTTAGAAAACCTTGCTAAAGGATAGCAACGTACTTTGTAATTTTCTAGAGATGTTTTGCTGTCTAGGCGCCTCTTTTTCAGCCAAAACAGTGTCCCAAAACCCCGAATCGCCCAGAACTCGGCCGCCTTCCATCCAACCTAGCTCAAATTTTTACCATCGATGCGTATCACCAAGTCCTTGGTTTCAGGAAATTTTTAGTTGAAAACATTGCTAAATGAAAAAGTTATAGCCAATAAACTGGTTTCTTCAAACGCGAGAGGGGTTTTGGGGGGCGCTTACGCGAGGGAAAGCGTCGATGGTAACGCCGCGGCGGTCCGTCACCCCGACGGACGCCGGCCCATCTTTCTCCAGCCCTTTAAGTTTGGAAAAAGGTGGAGCTGTAACCGACTGTCTTTAATTTTTTAATCGTCATTAACTAGCAAAATCTGCTCGTAAATTCTGAATTTTTGTTACAGTAAGCACCGGCACGTTTTAGGATCTCTTAAAGGCTTGTAGACAGCTTCCAGAGGTTAGAGGTAGGCTGCTCTTTCTCTCGCTCACAAACCTCCCTCTCTCTCTCTCTCTCTCTCTCTCTCTCTCTTTCTCGAGCTCTCTCTCTCCCAGGCTTTTATCCCATCCTGTCTATACAAAATGTTAATAAATGCTTTATTTCAGCATTTCAATAAATACACAACATACCAATATCGAAACAGCGTTGGCCAATTTAGCCAATGCGCCAAAATTTTAGCAAAAAAATAAAGAAGGTAACTGATTGTCAATTTTCAGTTTTTACTTCTTTTGCCTATATTTAGTCTTCAAAATTGGGACCCGGAAAATAGGATTCGGACAGAGAAGGGAGATCGATGATTTCGTATTGTACAGTATTTGGTGGTTACTACAAATTATTACAGAACAGAAGATAAAATAGATTTTAGAACTAAGAAGTTCATTGTCGAATTAAAAGCTATGAAAATTAAGTGTTTTCTCAGTTAGCAGGGACTCGGGCTGTATTTAATAAAGGTATCCTGGAAATGACGGTATTACGGTAGGAAAGGAATGGTCGAAGTTTAGAAGAGGGTGATGATTTGGGTTTTTGGTCTTCGATGAGAGTTTTGTCTTCAATGGTGGAGGTTCCGGAAATTTGTGAAGCCGTCATCG
>CATQJA010001939.1:0-23246 GCA_958295435.1 Mesorhabditis spiculigera | reverse complement strand
TGCCGACAAACACCGCGTAAAAAGAGGAGCAATGCGGGGTGGTAGTTCAATTTAGATTCATACTTAATTAATTCAAATATAATTGAATTAAAAAACCTGAGATTGAAAGAGGGAGCTCCCCAGAAAAAGGTTGCCCGGCGCGGAGGTCGCCTCCCAGACGAATGAGGCAAAGGTGGACGTCGCCAGCCAGACAAACAGACAGAAGTGTCCTTCGGCAGGTAACTAACTTTCAGAAATACTCTATTAAAAAACTAGAATATATGTGGACACCATTTACGGCAGTACAACCCAGACCGACGAGGTAGGATGTACAGCCGGACCATCGACATCCACATCAGGTGGAAAAGACTGATTGAAAAATGTAAGTTTTATATTTTTAGCAGCAAGACTCGACGCAAAAGCTCTACAAGAAGAAGAAGAACTCCTAAGAAGAGAGAGGATCTATAGGGAACAAGCTCCCTACGCGACAGGAGTTTGGTCGGAAAAAGCCGGACGGCTCGGTAGCCGTCAAGGACATCTGGCGTCGCGACCAAATGCACCGGTCGGTGCGAACAGCAATCGAACCATAACTTCTACGGAAGTCGAGGAAAGCTCGTCACAGGCGCCACAAAACAGCTATTGAAGTACTACGCAGAGGTGCGAGAAAACAACAAAAGACCGTTCGACACCATACCATATGAACTAATCTTGCTAGTTCCATGGTATATGCAGCACAAAAGGCCCGCACCGTCTTTAATCTGCAAGAACTTCAATGATCACTATGGGAAATGTGGGGAAAAAGTTATGGACGACTGAAACAGCGACAACGAGCGGGACGACGATATTAATAGGACGTATGGCTAAAACGTTGCGGCTCGGGCTGGGGGTTTCCTAGACTTTAGCCTAACTTTTATATTTTTAGCATCGCGAACCGGGACAAACGGTCTACAAGAAGAAGAAGAACTCCTAAGAAGAGAGAGAATCTATAGGGAACAAGCTCCCTACGCGACAGGAGTGTGGTCGGAAAAAACCGGACGGCTCGGTAGCCGTCAAAGGACATCTGGACGTCGTGACCAAATGCACCGGTCGATGCGAACAGCAATCGAACCATAATTTCTATGGAAACCGAGGAGAACTGGTCACAGGCGCCACAAAACAACTATTGAAGTAGTATGCAGAGGTGCGGGAAAACAACAAAAGGCCCTTCGACAACATACCATATGAACTAATCTTACTAGTTCCATGGTATATGCCAAACAAGACCCCTGCACCGTCTTTAATCTGCAAAAACTTCAACGATCACCACGGGAAATGTGGCGAAAAAATTATGGATGAGCTGAAACATCGTCAACGAGCGGGACGAACGGTTGCGGAAACGCACTACGAGCTTCGGAACCAGTTCTATCGCAACGACGTCCAAGTACTCCTGGTCATCACAAAGCCACTAAAAAACTGCGAATTTTGTTCAAGGAATTAAATGCATATCTCTATGTTTAGCTCACACACCCCTTCGGACCCAATCTTCTCTAAGAAATGGGTCGACCATCCTAACAAATTACTTGTTTATCGCATTATGTTTAAGGAACCTAAGCACTCAAGAAGTTTTCGATAGCCACCGTCAACAAATGGGGCAATTTTTTGACGGATAATATTGAGGAAATGTTTTCTGAATATGTAGCCTACCTTTCGCAGCAACTTTATATATTACGCCTCAACAGAATCCCAATTTGATGGTGGTTAGCCTGAATTTCGAAGGTTTTAGTCTCGTATGTGGAAATCAAATGTTCGAGCATTTAACAGCTCTTTTGGCTAGTGAGAATCAGGGAACCCAAATTGTTGCATGGACATTGTTTCTGCACTGCAAACTAGCATTGAGCGTTGAAATACCGAATTGAAATTCCCATATTATGTGAATGTTTTTTGTGTCTATTTTTTAGTGTAAACTACAATTCTTCTTTCAATTGTTTGAACTTTCCGTAGACATGATGATAATAAAAAAATCTTTTCAGGTCAAGATCACCCCGTGAAAACACCCGACAAAACAACGCCATGCAGCGCCCGACGCAAAGCCAACTGCCCTCTAGAAGCCAGGACCAACAAGAACCTCTACAAGATTTGTATCGCGTCCGCAAGGAGCAGCTCAGGAACGGAAAATACGTACTCAAGATGAGGATCGACCCGTATATCGTGTTCTCGAAAAGATGTACACCCAACGACCTGCCAAATTTTCAAAGAAACACGGAATTCGTGATGAACCACCTGCTAGGATACCTTCTTGAAGAATACCAGCAAGAGCATGCACCGGGAGTGCCTAGGAAACCTTCAATTCTGATGCAGGGCTCTATAACCCGAATTAAAAAACGGTGCTATAGAATACGTGGAAAAGCGCTTTCGAGGCGTCAAAACAGGCTCAGAAACGAAGATGCTCAATAAACTGTGGAAAGTTTTGGACAAGAAAAAAGATTTCCGATAAAAGGTCATCGTTCCCTAAAGACCATGGCTAACTATTGGCGCAATATTGTTTATATAATGATTCATATGGATTATGAGAAAGAGAGAGAGAGAGAGAGAGAGAGAGAGAGAGAGAGAGAGAGAGAAGAGATACTGTTCTCTCTTACTGTGTGAAACCTTTGGGAGTCGCTTTATGCCCGCACCGTCGTTAACGTGCAAGAACTTAAACGACCACCATTAGAAATGCGGCGAAAAAATCATGCACGACCTCAAACACCGAGAGCGAGCGGGGCGTACAGTTGCGGAAACGCATTACGAACTACGAAACCAATTTTACCGGAACGACATCCAAATACTGCTGGTGATCATAATACCACTAAAATGGTATGTCAAGCACAAAACACAGGCACCAACTTTAATCTGCAACCACCTTATTGTAAATGACGGACTTAGAAAGAAAGTAAACTACAAACTATAAATGAAATATTTTAAGACACAATAAAGTGTTTTCATACTTTACTTGATTCTACAGAGCTCTTTGTATAAGGCACAGACCCGTTTCTGAGTCAGTTAGTTTTTTGCTAGCCGAAATTTCACCCAAAACAGTTTCCACCCGAAAATGACCTGGTAGTAAAAGGAGTTGGCTCAATAAGGAAGCGCTATAAAATCGGAGTAAAATTTTGATTGCTGGTGGTAGGAGATCTGTATTTATCACACTCATAATGTATTTTTTGTGATCAAGGTTGCTTTGGAATTTGAATGAAGTATGAAAGAGAAATATCATTCAAAATATACGCAACTTAATATTGTAATGCTTTGAAAAGTTCTATTACACTCAAACTGACGACTCACAGGGCTTCTGGACAATTTCGTGTATTCAGACCGTTTTTAGAAAATTTCTAGACGTTAGAGCGAGAGAGAGCGAGCGGGAGCGGGAGCGAGAGCGAGAGAGAGAGAGCGAGCGGGAGCTTGAGCGAGAGCGAGAGAGAGAGAGCGAGAGAGAGAGAGTGTGTGTGAGATTTGCTCGTCGTTCGTAACGAGAAAATTCTGGCTGGTGCAATTCAGGCTTCCTATTGCTGTAAGTTTTATGCAAAGAAAGGCACGGCTTTAGCACTATTCCCATGTATCGCACGATTCACACATGAGTATCCCGGTCGTATTATAATTACGGTCATCGGTCCAGATGGTGTAGTCGAGGCGGCAGTACGGCGGTTCGGGGAACATTCGGAAGGTGCCGAGGCCGCCTGAGAAACGGCATGTGTGGGCTGGGGATGTTGTATTGCGCAGGCGTTGCTACCCATAGATGCAAAGCATGTGCGCGTGGTCCCGGCCCGCGAGACTTTGTTCAAATCTGTTGCTTTTTACAAAATGCATTTTCAGGCGAAAAGGTACAGCATTTTAAATTCTTCGCAAATGATAGCCTAACTCAATTGCTTGTAAATAGGCTAGAAATTCCATTCGGGATCTAGACCATCTGGTGCAGAATTTTTCGCTGCTTGCGCCTCTGTTTTGCAAATTTACGGAAGAGTCCAATTTCCAAAGTTACAGCTGTTTTTTGCACCAAAATCGTGAGTTTCAAACCCCCATAAAAAACGGAAATGCGCTGTAACTTCTTCAAAATTCCGATAAAGCAAATTTGGAAAAAAAATTTGGAATCAGGGCGAAATTCTGCACAAGATGGCTTGGTCCTGTTTAAAACCAGGGTGTCACCAAAAACGCCTGCTGTCAGAAGAGTGTTGTCAGAAGTGACTGCTTGTCCACTACGCAGCCCGCTACGCCGCCACGTCGGGTACCTCCCCCGCTTACCTCTATGGATTGAGGTCAAGGCGTCCTGCGTGCCGAACGTCATGCAACGGTAACGGTCATCCTGAAATGCCATCAATTTCCGCATTTCCCACGTGGACCCGCCCCCTTGGTGTACGCCGCATTGACGTGGAACTTCAAGTAGAAGTTGTTCCACGCATTTTCCCACTTGTCGGTCCCGGTAACACCGCAAAGCTTTTCTTCTGTGCGATTCGGTTGGTTTTTATAAAATGTTGTGACTAACCATACATATGCCCGGTGCAATGATCAAAGTTGTCGTTTTCTAAAGGCCAAACATCGTATTCCTTCAGCTCGAGCATGTATGTCTCGTCGCCCTAAAACGGAGGGTGTTCTCGGAAATGGAACGGTCGTCATTTCCTGGCTATGGATGCGCAGCAAGTCCCAATCCCCGTCAAAACGAGTCTAAACCCTGCTAATTTGAGCATTTTTGCCCTAGAAGGCGCTGTAACTTCTTCAAAATACAGAAAAACAAATTTTGAAGACAGAATTGGGATCAGCGCAAAATTCGTAGATTCGTAGGTAGAATTGACTTGCTCAAAACTGGGATGTCACCCGAAAAATGTAGCCGTTTTTCCCTTTCAGCTCGATTCGTCAACCCACCGGAACCCGCTGGTGCCCAGCTTCATAGCTGGCATTAAGGACTTGGAAAGAAAACGAGAACGAAAACGTCATACACGGAAGGGGGGCTGCCGCCAAGAAAAGTAGGATAAAAATCAGAGCCATGAGGAAAGGTGTGATGTACGCAAAACCTAGGCTATCGTGTTTTTAAACGCTGCGCTGCTTGAGTATGCGAGGAAATATAAAGCCGCTGCCGGCTGGCATTGACTGGCAATCGGGAAAAGAAAGAGTTCTGGAAAATCGTCGAATTGGATTGACTAACAAGCATACAAGGTCTTCGACTCGTGGAGAGGATTTCGTAAAGCTAAATCCGCGGTTTCCGGGTCGCAATCGGGGTCTTCTGGCACTACCGAAAAACTGGATAAAACAAGAAAGCGCAAAATTGTAATAAAGAAATTGTGCCCTGAAACACCCCTTATTTTACAGAAGCAAATTTTTCTTCTACAGGGTGTCCCAAAAAAAAGACCCCCCAAAAATTTGAGCCAGAGGGCACCTACGGAGCTGAAAATTTGCACAGAGGTAGCGAATGCAATTTACTATAAACAAGGAAAGTTTCAGCCCGATCGGCCAGCGGGTTTTAAAGTTATAGCGAAAATACTTTTCATTTTTAATTTGATATGGGGATCTTTGATATTTGCATCAAAGATATGTGTTATTCTTGCATTTACGAGCCGATTTTGCATAAATTTCGCTGAAAAGCGCCATTTTCTTGTTGGAGCTTTTGGAAAACGATTGCGTATGAAGAATAAAAAGAGTGTTAAAACAACTGTTTTATCGATCCAAATTACGTGTTATTGTGCATTTTCGCAATTTGAGCTTTGTCGGCCCGAAAACAGAGTTCGACGAGCTCGAAAACGGTGTTGAAGTTTAGATTCGGGCTTATGTTGGCGCGTACGCTGAAGTTTAAGCCAAGCTCAAGCGTTCTCCGATAGTTTCCGCCATGAGGTCTGGTATTCATCGTTCTTGCTGATCATTTTCTCGCTACATGAGCAATCGTTTTCCAAAAGCTCCATCAAGAAAATGGCGCTTTTCAGCGAAATTTATGCAAAATCGGCTCGTAAATGCAAGAATAACGCATTTCTTTGATGCAAATTTCAAAGATCCCCATATTAAATTAAAAATGAAAAGTATTTTCGCTATAACTTTAAAACCCGCTGGCCGATCGGGCTGAAACTTTCCTTGTTCATCGAAAATTGCCTTCGCTACCTCTGTGCAAATTTTCAGCTCCGTAGGTGCCTTCTGGCTCAAATTTTTGGGGGGGTCTTTTTTTTGGGACACCCTGTAGTTGTAGCTTTTCGGTTTTTGAGGACAGATTCGGAATCCTGAGCGTCGATTCTATCAGCTGCTATTTTTTTTAGTTTTTGTCTTGATTGTCGCCGGTGTTTCGGTTCGAAAAACTCGTAGCAAACTTTTATTCACACCAAGCACACTCGAAAAAGCGGATGCAACGATTTATCAGGGTTATGCAATGGGATTTTCTTCATAGAACGACGTCGACTGTTGGGAGTGCACGGCAAGAGGTTCGGTGTTTCTTAAAACAAGAAATATATTGGATTATGAATTTTTTGGCCTTACCTTCTCTCAATTTCTCCATGGCCCAAGCGTGTGCTGCCCCAGGCGACTTGTCCAAAAGGCCGCCATTTTCAGCGAGGCGTCCGGGGAATTTTCGCGGATTCGGTGGACCTGAAAGTGGGTTGGCTTTATGGGGTACTGAACTGTTAGCGGGGGGAGCTGATCTTGGGATCAGGACCGGTAGGGTATCAAAAATCACCCATTTTCTAATTTTTCACGTCATTTCTATGGTTTTTTTGGTAAGAAAAAACTTCTGAAATGGCGATGGAACATGCTAGAACGCTTAAAATTTGCTAGTTTGGTATAATCTAGATAGATTTTTCCCAGCTGACCCACGCCGCACCCCCCCCGCTAACAGCCCAGTCCCGGTTTGTTAGTGATTTTTCGTTACCTTTCAGTTTACCGAAAATAGTTCTTTGCAATTTCCTCAGTTCTCACCTGCATCATTTCGTCCGAATTTGTCGCGGTGGGGACCAGCGACTCGTAGAAGTTCCTGTAGAGCCCACGGTGCTGGCCGGGCCTGCAAAAGATGCTTCCCATTAAGGCAGTACGGCAGCTTCCCATTAATACCGACAATGTGGAAACAAAATGCCGACAGTCGAAAGCACGAACGCAATTAATTCCATTCGGTTGCTTCTCGGGATTTACACTGTCGGCATATCCACTGTTTTTCCACGCAAAACCAGTCAAAATTGATCGGAACCAAATTTTAATCTGAAGACAGTTTCAACTGAACTTTTTCAAGACGTCGCAAAGTCCAAAATACTCTTTTTAGGGACTATCGTCTCGATTTTCCTACTTTTCGTAGATCTCCGATTCGTGGTGCTCCAGAAAATCGAGTAGACGGCCTCGGATTCGTCCATTTTTGGAGAGTAAGCGAAGAATCGTGGTGTCCCGGGTCGACGTGTTGTTGTCCATGAAGTAGCGGATGAAGCTGAAAAAGCCTATTATAATACTTTGCCCTATTTACCGTAGCCCATACTGCCAATCGCCCGAGTGCCCGTACAGCAGATCGGCGAGCTGAGCCGCGTATTTTGGGTCATCTGAAAAATAAGGGTAAAAAAATGAAATAGGTAAAAAATATTTAGCTTTTTAAATTTGTATCTTTGATTGAATTCTTTAAGGCTTTTTTTAACCGAATTCAAAGATTGTTTTTAACCTTCAATCTGGTAGAGCTGGTGGATGAGCCGGGATTTTGCGTAGGGGTCGACTTCCCGGGCGAGTAGCCGTGCGTAGACGGGTTGATTGGCGGTGAAATTTCTGAAAAGAATCAAATGATCTTACGCTTTCTCTCACTCTCACGCCCTCTCTCTCTCGCTCTCGCTCTCTCTTTCGCTTTATCTCTCTTTCGGGGCAAACCTTCACTAGCACATTGGCTGGCCGGCCGCAGACTGTTCTTAACCTGAAGCAGGCACGGCTCGATGAAGTACTCATGGAATTCGAGCCTGGAAGTTCGTCACATGCCCAGCTGTATTCATAAAATTCGGTCTGCTATCCAGCTACCCACTCATCGGGCGTCATCTCCACGGTGCGGCCGGTTCGGTTGGCGGGTTTGAGGGCCTCGAACACTTTGGCGGGGTCGTTGTGTCCGGAGATTATCTCTGCGCCCGGTGGGCGTGTCGTCCCAGTCGTGTTCGGCATCGTCGGCGCTACAGTGACAGGCTTGGTACGGTAGGCTCCGTTATCTGAAACGAGAAAATCTGACTTGCTAAATGTTCCGGAAAAAGTTGTTCTGGTTCAGCCCCCGCTAACGAACCAGAACCGAAAACGTAACAGACGGAATTCACCTACATGCGGAATTGAAAAATATCAAAGCGATAGGGACGATGTTGAGGAGGCCCCAGATGATGCATCTGCAATTTTGGCTTAATGTAATCTGGAATGATTGGAATCGGGGTTTTCGGTTCGTTTTTGGTTATAGCTTTTTTATTTTACATTATTGTAGGCTCAAACTAAAACTCCTAGTATATTTTTCGACGCTCTAGCGAATGGCGTTGCAAAAATCCCGACAAATTAACTTAGGCCGAAGCCTAATCCTAAGTCGAAGCTTAGCCTAAACCCCAGCCTAAACCTAAGCACAATACCAAGCCGACGTCCAAGCTTGTCAAAGCTAATCTTAAATCCAAGTTCCGGGTAAATTTCTTAGTAAATTTATCGTAAATTCCACTTTTTTTCAAAACGCCGATCCACTTTTCGTTCGGCCTCTGATTCGGCTTGCTCTCGCTTCTCCCTATCGGCGGCCTCGTCTTCGCTGGAACGGTAGCGCCCACCGTACTGCTCGGGGCCCGATCTGAAAAGCTATAGTTGCCAGTGGAACTTCAGAAGTATTAGGTTGGTCGGAAAGTAACTAGAACTTTTCGAGGCAAAAAATTCTAAGGAAAGAAGCATTGTTTCGCTTCGATATTTTGCTGAGTGGGAGGTCATGTGGTCTAGTATTTTCGGTTAAAATATGAGCATCGAACTCTTTAAACGTGCTGAGCTAGAGATCAAAGAACGCGCATCACGTGAATTCTGTTTTTTTTGGTTTTCGAGAGTATTGCGCCCACCGATCTGACTAACCATTTTTCCAATGCGTCAGTTTTGTAGAGGAAAGTTTGCACTACAGACTGGTCAACACTAGAAATCTGGCTTCGGCCTCTTTAAATTTTCTTAGGTCGATCCAAAAAGATGTCGATATGGGTTTAGAGGCGCCAAAATCCGTATTCCCTTCTTCGACCGTTTTATTCAAATCGCGTGGGTAATTTTTTAAGCCGTTGCGACCGAGTAAGGCCTAGATGCCCCCGCATAAAACCCACAACTGGTCTCCGAGGAAAAGGTTTACATCTCGGAAAAAGGAGGAAGATATCACGATTTTAGGCCCAGTTCGCTGTTATGGTTTTTCCACCAGTCACTTAAGGTTTTGAGTTATAATATTTTGCCGGCAGTACCCACTGGCAAAAGGCTATCATACCATAATACAAGAAGAATGCTAGGCTTGTGCAGAAAAAAGCAAGAATGGAAGTTCAAGGATACCTTCGGGTCTCAAGCTCGGTCATTAAGTCATATAATAATTTTCAAATTTTTGAAAAACCCTCAGTCAATGCGGGTTTTAGACAATTGCACGATGTTGCCACTACTGTGCTTCTCCGAATCCATAGCCTACATCGGCAGATTATTTAGGCCTCTAATTTATGCGAAGCTTCGAGTCCGAAACACTCAGTCATCAGTTTTTGTTTCAAAGAAACTAGAAAATTTGCCGAAATTGGACAACGATGCGGAATCCAGCACGGTGGTTCGAAAGAGCTTCCCTTGGCACTGCATCATGTTTAACATCTCTCGCGCAGTGGCGTTTTTCGAATATTTCTGCGGCCGAAAAGTTTGGGGGCTCGCGGATGTCTGCGCGTCGGGTTCTTGGGCGCCCCAAGGAAAATCGTTAGAAATACAAGTAGTGAGGTGGGATCCTCCAGAATTTTTTAGCGTCAATAGCAGACACTTAGGGCTTTCTGGTGTAGGTTACAGCTAGTCTCTCGACGCTCTAGATAATTAAAGAAAAATTGCCGAAAAAAATTCTAGTTACTTTCCGACCAACCTAATAGTTCTGGACTGTCGGCGGGGGCCAGGGGGCACCGCCCCGATATCCTCCCACGCTAACGAACCAGAACCAGCGGATCGGGTCTCAACGCTACACACCGAACGACGACCGCACGGCGCGAGGACGACGCCATGGAATGTGGAATTATATTTCGGCGCCTTATGCAAGAAAATGATGTGGTATTTGGATGCATTTCGGGGCGAATTAGCTGGTCCACATCTACCGTGTTTATTATTTACGGTATTTACGGTATTGACAGTATTGACCCACAGTATTTACAGCTCCTTCCTACGAAAGTGCCGGGTCTGTTAAAAAATATTCGCCTTGGTCCAAAACCTATGGAAAAAACGGCAAGACATTTTTTGCGGAACTAAAGGCTGAAAAGATTCAGGAGTTAAATTTGGGGCAACACGAGTTTCAATCTGAAATAAATCTATGTTTCGCCATGACTAAAGTATGGGGCGTAGTTTTTGAACGATGCGCGGCTAAACGAGCCATAATTTCATGCTAAGCCAATGCCCCGGTTACAGCAAGCACTCGATCCTGGCACTTCAAGGTCAGTCCCGATGTGGCTTCCAGAAAACCACTTTTTTGGAAGCCACTTGCCAGATTTTGGATTTTGACGTAGCTTTCGGCAGCCTGTCGTCAGAAGGGTCGATTTTTCGGCGCATACTTGGCCTTTTAAAGATAAATGTAAGACAATTTTGAACAGAGCTTTATGATATACATGGAAGCGCTACGCTTTAGATTCTTAACAGATCACTTTTTCCTGAGAAGTCGGCATCATTTTTGCACATCACGTCACTGCAACGCACCTTTCAACCAGATAAAAATATTGTTTAGTTTCGCCACCCCCGCCTTCACTTTTCGATGCAAATCAAGGGCCATTCGGGGGGAGCCAATGGCCTGCCTGGCATTGCTATATGAAATCGGAGCCGCTTCGTCTGCCTCTCCAAGCCATATCCACCCCCGGCCTCCAATCCGCATTTTCTCAGCCCCCTTCCCCTCCCCGATCATACAAATTTCACTTTTTGGATACGAGGGCCAGCGTAGTGTCTCGCGTCTCACATTACGCCCCCACGTTTCTTAAACGGAAAATGACGCGTGGGAGAGTGTTTTATAGCTTTCAGGGTTTTACAGAATCGATGGTTTTATAGAAAATGATTTTCAGGGTTGTAAAAAGCTTAAAATACCGACAAGACCAAAATCCCGACATCCAAAAATACTGCCAACACACTAATTAGGGCCAAGTGTGTCGATATTTTTCAGTTTGTTCTGTACTGAAAGGCGGGTCTAACCGATTTGCATCTAGTCGGGATTTTTCGGCATTGTCGGCATGGCCGCAATCAAACTTTGATTAATTGATACCTTATCATTATTGAAGAAATTTTTATGAAAATGCATTCACTTCATTTAGTGAGTCCTTGAAACGGCACTGCATCGAGATTCTCATCCTAGTTTTAATCCAGTCTTTATTATTTGGCCAGTATTTGAAGGTGTCAATAAGGCTGTTTTTGGCCAATAGATATATTCAATAAAAAACTGGGATAAAAGATGGTATTTGCTCAGAAGGTCGACGGCCGGGATGGCTTTTATGAAGAAATACCGTAATCTCTGATTTTTGTGTTCCTCCAGGGGCTGCCGTCTGAATTTGCCTGGAATACCTGACGCTGTTTTAGAACGCACTCAGCCCATCGCCACTTAGCTTTCAGGTCAACACATCATAGTTGCCTAGAAGTGGATAGCTTTTGCGCCCCGGGCTAACCCGAAATTATGCCCACTTCACCCCCGCTCTCAGCTTCATTAGAGTTTGCAGGAAAACTCCAAAAAACACTTGGAAAGTCACGTTTAGAAGCTCAAAAACCAAAACAATATTTTCAGAAATCCGTTAAACCCGGGTAGTCATCTGTGCAACTGTATTTAACTAGGTTCCATAATCTTCGAAACTAGTATAAAAGTTATGGCCGAACGTCAGATGGCATTAAAATGGTTTCTTTTGATTTATACTTGATTTTGTCGGGATCTTACTGGACGGGACCTGGTTAGCCTTCCGGGATTTCAGCATGTCGGCATTTTTTATGTAGGGATTTTAGCTGTCGGCATTTTGGTTGTCGCTATTTTTGGTTTTAAGGTATAGCTGTCGGGAATTTGACTGTCGAGGTTTGGCTGTCGGGATTCGATCGGGATCCGGCTGGGTGCTTCGGTTTTCGGGAATATGGCTGTCTGGATTTCGACCAATTCCTTCTGGGCTATCGAGAATTTTTTAGCGAATTTTCGCTTGTCGCCATTATAGCGGTCGAGGTTTTGCCCTCGGGATTTTGGGCTGTGATTGCAACTTATCGGGATTTTGCCTTCCGAGTCGAAATTTCGATTATCCCACTTACCGATGCCTACAAAGCCTAAAATCTCAAAGATCTAGCTTCGTCCTGCACCCATATCGGTTCAAAGACCACCCGACAAACCCGTAAAACCCCACACGTAATATCCATTTTCGTATCCCCCCGACCCATATCATCATCTTCAATATGATGTTATGACGGCCCTTCTACCCGGGGGTGTCGATAGGATTCTCGAGTACTACTAAGGGGGCCCAGAAAAGGGCCTGGGCCCTTTCTGGACCCCTTAAAACTGCCTCCGGGCCTTAAGGGTGATGGATTCAAGGGGGTTAAGGCAAGGGAAATCCATTAGCCTTGAGGGCACATTACCGTAGTCAAGCCCGGCAGAGGACGGCTGATGGGATTTTCGGTGATTTTTGCAACGTCATTCCCCGTTTCGAAGTTTGGGCTTATTTTTGGCGGGCCGTTGTTTTTCGGGTGGGTTGGGTGAACTGGAAAATAGGGTCATGGGCGAGGTTTTGAAGCTGTTTTAAGCCCACCTAAACCCAAGCCTGGGGCGGGTCATTTATCTGGCTCAGCGGAACGCCTCCATGCTTTGGTGGGTTACTTTTGGAAGTTGGTGCTCATTTTGCACTTACGGTTCTGGGTAGCTGGGAGGAGATGCTAATAATTTATTTTTAGTATCCTACCTTATATAATTTTGGAGTGTATCTCTGTGTGTGTGTGTGGATGTCACTTTCGAGGCCCGATTTAGGGGCCTTCCCTTGGATAAAATGCGCTGATTTTTTGTCACTAGGGGGAATCGACCCTCCTCTTTCCGATGGCGTTTTCAGAATTTCGATAAAACACAGGTTTACAAAGTTAAAGCGGTTTTATTCATTTTTGGGGGTAATTTGCATAATCTGAAAAATTACAAATCTCCTCATTCTTGCAATTTGCACGCGCGTGTGTGGTCGGTGGGGGAAGGGGTCCGAAGCTATCGGAAAGTCAAATTTTGGTTCTTTAGGATTCCCGGGGGGGGAAAGTATTCCCGGGGGGGAAACCAAATTTTTTCCTGGTGGTCCCGGTTGACCTAGTAATCAAATATAAAGTGTTTTCGAATTGTTTTTAGTAAGTTTTAACTATATTTAAAGCAGAATAACTTTCAGAAAAATTTAGAAAAATGTTTGAAAAAGTCGAAAATTTGGTCATTTTGGGTCTATTTTTCGACCTAATTTTTAATTTTTTACATTTTTTTGGTTAAAATGTGTGTAGTTTTTATGCACAGGAATAGTTAAAAACAATTTAGAAACGCATCCGCAATTTATACAAAAATCTAGGCTTTCGCCGAAAAAAATTTGGTTTCCCCCCCCGGGAATACTTTCCCCCCCCGGGAATCCTAAAGAACCCAAATTTTTCATGCAAAGGCCCAATTCCAGCGCCCAAGGCCCGCGAAGCGGGTTTTGGGCGCTGGTTGCAGAATAATTGCTTGATAGAATCATAAAAATATAAAAATGGCAAAAATATACTTTTTTGTAATGTTTTTGCCGTCTGATTTAATGGTTTTCAACTTTCGTTTTCACTCATGAATCTGATCAACGCTGGTTTTTCACCAAGATTTCAAATTTGGGCTCGGTTTTTTTGCAAAAAATCTCAGGTTACTCCGATAAGCATAATTTTGATGATCTGCATCATCCGCAATAGGTAATCCACGATCTTTTTTTGTGTTATAAATCCCAAAAATGACAATTTCCCCCGGTTAAAAGTGTTAAATTCACAGTTAAATTTGTTTAAAACAATATTTGTTCACCCCAGGGCGCGACACCCCTAATGTATTTGTCTTTACGATGTTTTTCTACGCTGGTATATAGCATGAATTAGGGTTTTAAATCACGTTGATGACGTTCCCGATTTAGTTTTCGGAAAAATGGCCAGTTCGGAAGCCCTTGAGGCCCTTCATAGCCCCCACTTGTGCAGCTTGCGAAACTCTAAATTCCTCCTCCACCTCATGCTCTCATCATTTCCTCATATATCGCGCCCGCTTTTTTGGGGATTCCAAAATAGGCAAAATGTGCGCGGGACGCATAAATATTCGTCGTATTTTAATTTGGTGGCCCGGGGCGAGAGACGCGGATTTGCCGAAACGCCACGACGGAAATTTGGCCTTCTAACGCGCTATAGAAAATTTTTCAGTTGCAAGTCTGGTCGTCTGGATCAATGAATGTTACAAATTATGAGATTGTTGGAAGAAATTAACCTAAAAACGATAATTTATCGTAATTCCATTGTCCAGGATTTTCAGATTTTACTTTGACAAGATTTTTTATGTATTTTAGAAAGAGTTTTTTTGCATTTGACAAATTTCTAATTTTTATGCTATTCAAGTTACGCTTATCAGACAGAGTCTGGTCGTATTTAGACCATATTAATAAATGAATTTTACAAATGATGAGGTTTGGGAAGAAATTAACCTAAAAATAATAATTTATCGTAATTTTATTGACGGAAATTTTCATGAATTTAATTTTAGTGTGTTTTTGAAGGGGCATATGATAGAACCCAAAATTTTCATGAATTGATTTTGACAAGATTTACGCAAGCTTTACAACGATTCGAAGATCCAAACCATAAACCCCTTGACATCACCCCGGAAGCACCCGGCTAGCCGAACCCCCCACGCATAAAACGCAGCCTTGAAAAATTCTAATTTTTTGCAAGTTGCCCGATGGGGGCAATTAATTTAATTTTCCAGTCGACGCCCCTTTCCAAGGCTTTTCCCATCAAATTGTGACCAGCCAGCCGGCGGGCCGTGTTTCATTGCGTCGCTTACTTTTTCCGAGGCTCGCTTTTCGGACCTTCGCACTTCGGGACGTCCTCTGGAAAGCCCTGTTTTTCCTCTAGTTTTTCATTAATATGAATAAAAAAAAGAGAGAATCTAGCGACTACGATTGCCAGGCAAATAAGAAAATTTTGAATCGTTGTGCGAGGCTTAGGGAGATTTTATGCGCTTATTTATCGTTTGTGGAGTTGGCCAATTTTTTCTATACATTAATAGCTAATAAAAGGGCGATTAGCGGCATCTATTTGTGAAATTTTAGAGCAAGCTTTAATGAGACGCTCCAAAATCTCCTCATTAACAGCCAGAACTTAACCGGCACTCGAGTGGTACTTCTTTATTATTTTCTTCTCCCTAGCTAAAATACGAAAGAATTTGAGGGGGAACTTGGCCATTGTTCACCCCAGGGCGCGCCACCCCCCAATGACGAGGCGTAGTTCTGGGGAGGGTAAGAGTTTGGTTCCCAATTGTTGACTGATATTTTGATTCGAAGCCGGAACGCAAGTATCATGATGGCTATATAGACGAGATGAGATGCCTAGCTTCTTAGTTCAGGCTCAAAGCCTCCATAGACAAGTTTCTAGCATCCAGCCTCTGCTCCAAATATAGCTGCCAGCTTCTGCCCAAAGCTGTTAGGTCCAAACGTCCAGCTCTAGCCGAGCTTCTAGCTCCAAGCCTTTTTTTATGAGGAGCTACAGAACCCCGAATTCTCGATACGTCTCCTAGCTCCCAAGCTTCTAATTTGCACTGCCCCGAAGCAGCTTTCTTCAGGTTTCCAGTTTCTCGCTTTATGTTTTGATGTCCAATTTTAAGCCTCGGAAGATTAGCTTTCAATCTTGCTTGGCTAGGCTTCAAAATCTCTAAATCTGGAGGCGTCTTTCAAGAAACTCTCACCTCCCAGAAACCCCACCCACATTTCCTGACCCGGAACAAATTAGGGTATTGTTTGCCACAAGCCAGGTAGCCGGCCAGCCGAGACCTTTTTGGAAATTCAAGGCTCTTCCCGGGCGTTCTGGTTTCTTTTGCAAAGCCAACAAAGTGACGGACGTTGCGTTGTGGGCGGGTTAGACCCGGCGTATCTTTTGAACACTTTCTAGTTGCAAAATTGTAGAGCTTTTTGTTCCAAGTCTAGGCGCGTTCAGCCCACGCTTCAGCAAGAAGCTGAGGATGCGCTACAATTCTTATTAAACTTGTTTTTAACTATAATTGCTGATTCACGTTATGCAATCGTAGATTTAGCTTCGATTAGCGTTATTCTGCTCTTAGTGTACGAAACCCGCCAAAACACGCCGATTCCACACCCACCCCCAAAAACCCTCGCGGCCGCCAACCCGTCATTTCATGATTCAAATTTGGCATGTTTTCCTTGCGGCCCGTTCGAGCTGTCATCTGGCTCGTCTTGGCTTGCTCAATTTCTGCTGCTGTCCCGACGGGTGTTCGGAGTAAATTGGCGTAGTGGTTTCCGAGCGTCCGAGTGGGATTTTTGGGTGGGGAACATCCTCAAGGGAAAAGGGACCAAAGCCCCGAATTTGTGATGATTCGATTTTTGACATGCACATGTGGGTTGATGAAAGGGCGGGGCGAAAAAAACCGGTTGCAAAAAGGCTAGAAATCTGCTTTTTAGACTAGAATCGCCACTTTTTGGAGGTTTTTTAAAAGCATATATTCGTATCTTTTTGGATTACCATTCCCTTGTTTGTAAATCCTCTACGCTTATTTCGACTAATCCGTAATATCCGTTTTCGGTTTTTACGGCAAATTTTCACTTTGTCGAAAATCATGTTGCCGAAACTGATTTTTTCGTAATTTCGATTGGTCGAAACCTTTGACGCTTTATTATTCATCAGCAAAGTGCGCAATTTGAAATTTAAGCGGACTTGGAATTTCGAAAAATAGAAGTTTCGGCAAAATTATATTTCGATATTTCAGCATGATTCTTCGACAAACTGATCGTAAATCGTTTTTTTTTACATTGAGGCGTTTTCTCTCTTTTGCTAACCCATCCAGTTATCCTTATCCTCATTTTGTCAAATCCCTTATATTTGGATTTGATGAAATTCGGTTTTTATCATCATCTATTTCCATCTCGCCATGTCCAAATCCCTGTTCCGTGCAGTCCACCTGATCCCCGACGTCACTTTACCCAATTCTGTGACCCCTAAAAACGGCTACCGTACTCCCGAAAATTACCCAAAAACCCGGTTGATTCGTTCCCCTTCCGCGAGGGACCAAAAACCAAAACGATTTGCGGGAAGCGCTTTGAAATGCGATAAAAATGTCGGGGTCACTTTGCAAAATGGCCGCTGGCAGGGGAGATTCGGTGGAAATTAGGCCACGCCCCCCCTTCGCCTGGCGGGCCCCTTTAGACTTTTGGGATCCGCCTTTCCGTTTTTTCCTCAGCACGCTGCCGTCAAATCCGGATAATGGACTACTGGCCCCATGGATAGCCGGAATGGACGGCGATGGGCCACATTTTTGAAATTTGGCCCTGGGATTCCGGGGATTCCGCGCGGAAGTGGGGGTACGGTAGCTTGGGAAGGGCGGAATTTGGAGCGCGGTTTAGGAAATGGTACAATTCCTGGATTTTGCAGATTTCGCGTAATCCCTAGTGACACTATGTTGATAGTACTAACCCGTAATATTCATGCTTTAGTCATAACGCTAGGCGCCAGATTTTCTGAAAAATCCAGATGCCACCACTGCGTTTTCTAATGTAAAATCGAAGCCACCGTAAGCCACTGTATTCATTTGGTATCGTAATCGGATCGTAAATAATGCGGAACTGTTCCCCCCCCCCGTTTTTTGCACAAGGAACAGTGCGTTTTTCTCTGCCTCATCGCCTACGTAAGACTCCTTGCACCGGCTTATCACTGTGGCCCTGATTTTATGACAAATTTCACCTTCATTTAATGTGTTTTCATAGGGTCGAGATAACCTCCTCCCGCCCACGTCAAAAGGACACCCCGCCCCAGTCTGTCTCCCATTTTTCTAATTCAATAAATATTTCCCAAAGGGTCGGGCATTGTGGGTGTGTTGGTGGGTTCTGTTCGAAAATGCTGTCAGAATAATTTATTCAATTAATCCTTGATGTTTTTGGGATCTGGACAAGGCCAGGCGGACCTTGGTTTTTAACCGTTTTTTGGTTGGATTTTGGAGGTGCACTAATGAACGCTTCTTAAAAATCTTTAGATAAATTTCAAGGTCCATTTAAGTCAAAAACCGTCAAATTTTTGCATAAATAATATTGGATGCCAAAATTAGGACAGTATTTTACGACTGTATTTATGGTTCATGCTTCTTAACGTGTTCCCTTCCCAAAATGCAATAATTGCAAGGTTTTCTAAAGCAACTAATGATTTTTAGATAAAATTATAGGACCATTAAAGCCGAGTCAATAATTTTTTTCACCACGGTTTTTTAGCCTTAATGCCTAAATGTCTCAAACATCATTTTAATTTCCGTCATATCTTAATTCTTCCGAATTAACTCTATTTTTTTATTTTCCGGGAAATTCCGATTTTATAGTCGGTTGGTACGACGTTGAAACAAAACGAATCGTTTTTCGAAAGCCTTATCATGATTTTCTGACTTCTCGAACCCATAAACTATGTTTTCTGACATAATCGTTCTTCAGGATCTGTCATTGTAACCAATTCTATCGCTTCGAAGCCCAAAAAAGAGTTCCACGTCACGCTCAAGTGATCACTGACAAATAATGATTCACGCGCCCACACCTGGGTCTCTAATATTCACTTCGGGTCTGGATTTGGTTCCGGGGGCATATTTTAGGGAAATCGCCCGCCTCCCTACCTAGATGGCAAAGTATACTGAATCAGGATTAGAATAAAGCTCTCGAGCGTGTCGGGTTTGGCTGGGGATCACTTTCTCAGAAGAAGCTATAGGCTACACCGCATAAACTTCAGTATACTTTTAATGGTATTAGGAATATCGAAAATATAAACCTCCTACCTTTCCTAAAGTGTATAAAGCTAAATGGTATAAAGATAAAGGGAAAGCGCAGGTTGCCACATTTATATTCCGAGCCTCAACCACTTCCATATAAATACCAGCGCGCGTTCGGTGTTCAAATGGCAGTAATAGAATGTGGTTACCAATATACCTGAATGGATTAGAGAACATGTTTATTAGTAGAGGACAGTGTCAAATATATAGTGCACGGATAAAGGGTGTCTGAGGATAATACAATGTCGAAGGCAGGGCGAACGAGAATGTTCAGGGTGTCGAAAGGATGCACTCGCCAGTGGTTTACTGCGCCCCTTCAGTGGTAAACCACTTCCAGGCTCACAGACCTTCTCCAGATCAGGCCGAAACCATCACTGGCCTCCAATCCCTTTCGGGAGAGAAGAAACGAGTAATCCGGGAAGAACCCGAATAATCGCCAGAGGGCCGAGAGGGCGCCGCACAGCCCGCTCCCATACGGTCATCGCGGCGGGACCACCTGGCATATTGCCAACCACATTACGCCACATAATTAAATCCTCGAAACTGCACCTAGAGAATGGAATTCTCTAGGAAAGTTTCGACAGGAAGCACGAAAACCAACGCTTAGGTCCGCTTGTTCTTGACGAAGATGCGAAAGATCCAGGTTTCATGACCATAGGTTTTTTGTATCCTATTCGGAATTCCGTCTGCGATGGACCTTTAACGGGACTGGTAACTGAAAAGTCGGCCCTTGCGTTGGCTTGGTCTCGACAGTCCCTCGACGTTCCTAAAGACGCGTAAAATCTTCTCACAATTTTTCGCAGGATGTCTGCCTCTTAAATCTGGAAACCCCCCCGAATAACTTATTTTGCACAAAAATCCCCCGAAAAGTCAGGGTTTCCACCTCGGATTGACCAGGTCTGCCGAGGCTTCGTGTCCATGCAAAAACACGCGGGTTTTGTCGTGGTCGTCGCCTCTCCCGGACCGCCCATAAATTTCTGAGGCCATCAGGGGAGGGGATGCAGAATGGGGAGAGAACTTTGGAACGGCGATATATAGGAGGGAGGGGGCGATTGAATAAATGTCTGGATTGGAGGGCCATGGGTTGGCTAGTGTATTGAGTTGGTCTGGTGTCAAGCCCGGATTTAAGATGGGTTGTAGGCGGGTTTTTGACTTCATTAGCCGCCAATCGTCTGCCAGAGGTTGAGCTTAAGGTATTCTTATACTTCATAGACCATAGGATAGTGGTTTTCACTTGATTTTGCTAATTGAGATGCATTTTCCGGTCGAAGCTATAGCTAATCGCTACTTTTAGTTTGAAAGGTATGAATATTTGACTTTGGCCTTCTTTTAAAGGGTTATTTCTATAGTTCTGCCTTCCTTTACAGGGGTTTACACTAGCAAGCTGGCAAAATTAGCGGCTTGCGGTTGCGTTGCGGCTGTGCTACGCCCCTAAGGATTCAGAATTTCAGGCCGTATACACCTTTCGGACCGGGTTAATTGACTGAGGCAAAGCTTTTTTTGAGAATTCGCGGGTAGAAACGCATTAATGATCCCCTCGCATCTTTTGGACTGGATTGCGCGTTAAGACAGCTCAGGAAAGTTCAGGCAAATCTGAAAGACATCAGAAATTTGAAAATTTTCGTATCGCCGCAAAATTTTATCCGATTCCTGTTTGTGTAGACATCGCCAGTTCATAGGCCAATGCCTCGGCCGTTTTTATCATTTTCCCACCGCAAAAAATCTAATTGGTCCGATGGGGGTGGTGGTGTTTGTTCCGGGTAAGGCTCGTTTTGGGGTGTTTTCCTGCTTTTGTTCGTAGGTATATAGCCATCTGATTTTCTAGGAGCTTTCAACGCTTATTTTCCGGACATTCTAGAGCCCAAATTAGAAAGAAGTAAATTAAGAACAACTTAAAAAGTTTGGATGATTTTTGAGCTCCAAGACAAAATTCTAGATTCACGTAACGGGGTCTAAATCCGACTTCCTGCTCCAGAAATAACTAGATTTTTTGTGGAATCCAAAAGGCGCAGCACCTACCTTGCCGAGCCCTGCCCATCGCCCTAAATATTCTCGCAACACCACAAATCTCATTATTCACACACCCGCCTACATGGAATGGAATGAGATGACCTTCTTCCTTCATATCTTTTTCCACTTTTTCGACTTATTCTTCATCCCCTTCCTTTCCGTCCCTTGCATCACCTCAACGACGCGAGGTTGTGAGTAGGTGGCGGAGCAACTTGAAAAGCATTGGATTGGCTTTTGCAATTGCGTAGGGGGTCACTTATGGGGCTCGATTTGAAGGGTGAGCTGATGCCCATCTCCATCTCAAAAAGCAGCGCTGGATACAACGGAGCACCATTGCCTCGACGCGTTGCGGATAGCTTGCCGCCTTGTGTTTCGCTTTCGCTGCGATTTGCGTCCGTCTTGCGTTGGGTCTAGTGGTTCCATTTCCGTTTTC
Source organism: Mesorhabditis spiculigera (assembly GCA_958295435.1). Lineage (NCBI taxonomy): Eukaryota > Metazoa > Nematoda > Chromadorea > Rhabditida > Rhabditidae > Mesorhabditis > Mesorhabditis spiculigera. The sequence goes on along the minus strand of CATQJA010001939.1, from coordinate 1,674 downwards.
GGCTCACGCTGCGGTTCGCTCTGTTGCTCGCGCTCCTCCTTGTGTACCGATTCGCGTTGCGGCTTGCGTTGCGGCGCGTGTTACTCACATGCAGGTCTCGTTTTACATCACGGCTGGCGCTGCGGTTGTTGTCGTGGTTCTCGGTGAGGCTCAACTACTACCCCGCGTTGCGGCTCGCGTCGACCCAGCCAGTCTTCTTCGCGCAGTTTTTGAGCGCAAACCTTTGTGATAACGCACCTAAAATGAATTTCCGCGGAAATGATGCCTAAAATTTAGTATCCTAACTCTTACGACTTGCATACTTTGAGATATAGGTAGTTATAGTTTTTGCATTACTATCCAGCGCTGTTCTCTGTCATCTGAACTCCAACTCTTCTCAGCTAAGCCTTTTCGAACCGTTAAACCCTATTCAAACTTGCAAAAGCTATTCAACCCGCCGGATTAGGTATTTTCCGAACGGCTACGCTTGAGTACACTTGACAAACTCAAACAGTTGTTCGCTTTGTAAGGCTTCTGTGTCTTTGTTCATCTTTTAACAAAAACCGAGCGGGGGGGGGGGGCACGGCTTAATCCCGGAACCCCCAATAAACGCCTCTTCCCGAGATCTCCGCTTTTTGCTCCTCATTTCCCGAGACCGCAAAATTTATTGGCTTTTTCTTTGATTGAGAGGGGACTTGAGCCAGACATAATGCGGCAAATAAAAACGCTTAAAAACGTGTGCATCCTGTAGTTCTATGAACACCTGGGCCTTTTGAGATAATCACCCTACAAATTATGCCCTGGAAATCGTTTGTACTTGCCTGAAAATGGAGGTGTAGTGACAAATTTCGCGTTGGGACATCGATAAAATTAGAGGGGTGGCTATAAAAAGGGCAACAGCGAGCAATTGGTTTTTTGAGGGCACGACGACAAAAGCTGCGTGATGTTCCTGGATTCGTGTTTTGAGGTTTTCTATTTTTCGGGTTATTTCACCTTTCTCGCCCTCCCGCTCTCTCGCGCTCTCGCCCCCTCTCTCTCCCTCTCTCCCTCTCTCTCTCTCTCTCTCTCTCTCTCTCTCTCTCTCTCTCTCTCTCTCCCTGTTTCCTTCGTCTCTCTCATTTTCGGTCTGTAGCTCTCTCTCTCTCTCTCGCTGTCTCTCTCTCGCTCTTTTTCTCTCTCCCTGCCTCTCGCACTCCCTGTCACTCTTTTTCGTCAGTTTTTGATTTCGTTATTCGGCCCCACCAGGGTTGTTCACCGATGGACCCGGATCGGTAAGGATCCGGATCGGATCTGGATCCGGATCCGGATCCAATGCGGATCCGAGGAAAAAAAAGAGACCGGAAGTAATATTCTCGATTCTGATGCTCATTCGGTCATGTTAATCGCAAAAATACATAGCCCAGAGGCAGAACTGATCTTTGCATCTAAGAATTAGCACTTAACTCGGTTGCATGATCCTTTTCCTTGGATCCGGATCGGATCGGATCCGCCCTGGATCTGGATCCGGATCCGATCCAGATCCAGATCCGGATCCAGTCCGATCCGAAAATGCCCAACCCTGGGCCCCACTTATTTTTATATTTTCAAGCCTTGCAAGTTTTTCGAATTCCTTCTCTCTGTTTTTGTCTTCTTACGTCCCCCTTACATTCCAAAGTATTTTCTGCAGACTCGACTCACTCGCGGGAATGCAGCCTC
>CATQJA010001938.1:0-11323 GCA_958295435.1 Mesorhabditis spiculigera | reverse complement strand
GTCTATTTTGTACTGCTTCCATTTGTAATAAATATTGTTGATGAACTGGCGTCATGTGCACGACAGTTGGGCAAAAATTGGGTAAACGCTAAAAGAAGCATAATGGAATATACGGAAAATTTTGTCGTACCGTACATTCGGCGCTATAAAAACCTTGAGGCTGCTTTAGAAGTTGCGTAGTAAGATTTTCGATTTCATGGCTTCCGCTTTAAGCTAGAGTAGCTTTAGCGAATAGCCGATTTTTTCAAGTTGATTTTCTCACCCCATCATGCTCAAAAACAAATCCAAAAATTTTCGCAAGCTGAAAACAGCTACCTACTAATCCTGGATGCATAGGGGTGTGGGTGGGTAGCAGTGCTCAAAAAAAAATTGGCGTTACCCGGAACGCCCACTTCGTAGGATAATTCGACTAGATACCGCATGGTTCCGTGTACTTGCCTCTGACCCCAAAACGTGTCTTGTTTTTCATTGTTGTTGCCTTTTCGGTTGGCGTTGAAAATGGCGCAAAAATTAGATTGTCCGGACCGGGGAATGATTGGGCTTAGTCGGTATATAAAGTGTTCTTGGCTTGGAATCGGGGGGTTCGCCGTGTAAAAGTCATAATTTAAATGTGTTATTTTAACTGCAAAACCCAATCGATAAACATTGCAATTCTAAGCCAGATCGAGTCTATTTGACGTTTTTGTACAAAAATAAGCTCATTTGAATTGCACAACACAGAAATTTTTAATTTTGCACTTTAAAATGACACCCCTCGCTTCTGATTTTTGTTCTTCTTCCTCTCAATTTTCAGAAATAATTGGTATCAAACTAAATCTCTGTTTACAACCTAGCAATCACGGTTGCATTTTTGGGTTCCACCCCCGCTAGAGAAACTCGTAGCTCCAAGGTAGCTATTAACAGACCTTTTCCTTCCGCACGGAAATCTCGTAGATAAAAATAAGCTGAGAAACACAAAGTTATTCCTGGTACCCTTACTGCCTCGATAATTCGGCTTCCCCAGCGTCGTGGAACCTTCGGGATCGGTCGAACATTTTTCGCCCCCGGAAGCTACTGTGCCCGGCTGGTCTTTGTATCATTGTTTGATTTTCAAGTTCCATGAATAATTAAGCATACTTTACCATACCTGGACATTTTAAAACAAAAGTAATTTGGATCAAGAAGCTCGAGAAAATAATTGGTGTAATACGGAATTGGCGGAAGTTTGCTGTGGTTTTCTGACTAATTTTAACCTCTAGCGTCTCACCTCTTGTATTTTATACATATGGAAGTGGCACAGAATAGTATCCTGCACAATGACGAACCTCAAAGGATACTTAAAACTGACCGTGGTCCAGAATCTACACGAACGTACTGTAGTGCCCTGGTTTTTTCCGCCGTTCCATGCCCTCTAAAATACCGCAACACGTATGCATTTCCGGAAACGACTTTTAGTTTCTCACGGAGACACCATATATGCCCAAAAGTGGCGAGTGCTGGGCGAGTAAGAAATTTGTGTGGGATGACATTTTGGTCGGGATGGGTGCTGGAAGGGATAGATAATTAGTCCATTTGGGCCCTACTGGTGGGCCCTTTGGCCCTGGGCCCTCTACTGTGGAAAGGCCCCAGAAGACCCGATATGGGGAAAGAAAAGAAGAAGAAGCCGTCTCCTCCTTGATCCACCCAATTTCCCAGTACGCATACATACTCAACACACAGAAGTGGAGAGAGAGAGAGGGAGAGAGAGAGAGATGGAGTAACACCCACATACATTGCATCCAACTCACACTATATCATCCACCCACCGGAATGAGGACTACATATACTCGACCCGAGTTGATCTGGAGCCATTCGTCATTTCCCCTTTTTTTTTTGACTATTTTTGTAGGTTGCCAACTTTAAATGGGTGACGTTCAAAAATTGCCTCATACTAAGGAAGCATGGACTGCCTTGAAACCTGACGTTTCAAAACTGATTGACTTGATTAAGCGATACAGCTTAGGATTGAGTACCGAGCTATGAATTGTCGCAAGGTTTTACCCCTACAGGGCGTCCAAGCAGAATTTAGGGTAGCGGAGTGTCGCGAAATCTTAGATTACGGTAGGATGAGGTCAGTAAAAACTTTTCGAACTATGCTCTGCGTATCATTGAGAGGCAATCGCAATTGTTCTGGCTTGACGATGAAGGGCTTCCCGGAATACTGTAACCCTTTTGATTTTGACTACAACCTGTAACTGCCTGTGACGCTCAGGACGCAAGTTACCCGATAGACTACCTACAAAAATTTTTCCTAAAATTATGCCTACAAAATGACCAATTCTTTCACTGGCATAATTCCGAAGCTCGTACTTTAGAAAAAAATCTGCAAATTGTTGGCGCGAACGCAACGGAAAATCATCAGTTTGGTGTCAGAGAGTAGTCACCTATAGCACCTCGAAGGGGCTCAAAATTACTGCCTCAATTCCCTTAATACATTGGGGATTCCGTTTAAAGAGGTGGTGTTAGCGATGTTTGGCCCGTAAAAAACTTCAGTTCTGAAGCTTTGAAAAATGTGCAGAAATACGGCATTTTCGGCATACGAGACCGTACGACTTTCGGATTGACATTTTCCTCTCGAAATATGTCTTATTACCCTCTTTTCTTACAAGGCGGCCACTAATAGATCCGCTACTTTCCAGGTATGCGGGAGGTATTCGCTCTGTTCCTCCTATATTTGATGGTCGACGGCAATCTTTTCATCCGGCCCCACCCCAATGCATTGGCGTTGACCGCGCTTAACGAGCGGGTAAGAGGTAAGCGCTTTATGTTGTTTAAAATGTTCCAAAAAAGATTCGTCGATCCGGTACCAGTTGCGGCTGTTGCTTGGCAAGTACCCGTACACGCCTGAAGAGAGTGCGTTTCAAATATTTGGCTTTTTGGGTTTGCAGGGTTTTTAAGGGAGTATGACATGCAGAACAGTGAGGCAGTGAAAGAAAATAGGATAAACATTCAAAGATTTTTTTGGAAAAAACGTAAATTTTGGGTTGAACGGAAAAAAATGTTTGAACAGCGAGCTCAATAAAACCATCAATTTTTGCTTTCACATTCTCTTTCAAGGCCTTTCATGACGCATTAATGGCGGTATAAGATTTCAAGACTTACGGTCCTTAAGTTTCGTTTTTTTCGAAGTTTAATGACACAGGGACAGCTAAGATTTTTCCTTGCAGTTGTCTAAAAATTCCATAAAACCTGGCATAATTAAAACACACTTTACATAAATTTTGATGCCTTAATCCTACTATATATAAAAAAATAGTGTCTGTGTGTTAGTGTGTGTGTGTGCCACTTTGCATGCAACTTCCGTCAGGGTGTCCGGAAGATATCTCAAGAAGGGAAGGGTATTAAGCGACGTATGATACGTCATTAGATGGGTAATGGCTCTGGGATGACTGCACGCATATCAAATGTTGCAAATTCTGCTATTTTCGACTTTAAAATTAAGTTTTTGTTGAAAAATCGGCCGATCTCTTTGTTAGGAAAAAATAGCATACTCCGGAAGTGACGGTAGCCTATATATAATGCGAGAGAGGGGCGTTTTTCATTTTTTCAATGCAGGGAATTCGAGAAACGTATGCAGAGTGAAGAATATTATGGGTTGGACAGGGCCAGGGTTGAAAAGTCGCGAAGCGGCTCTTCAACCCTGGTGACTTCTTAAATATTGTGGCTCGTACGATTCAAGGCTTCCGGTTCTACATAATCGGTAGAATTTTAATGTGGCTTTAGCTAGTTTTAACTGTTTCAAACAAATTTTTGGGTTTATGCAATTTTTTCCAGAATATCTCCGGCAACGAGGGACCCTGCCCAATTACGGTAGAGCAAAAAAAGCGGAAGGCGCAAAAAATATCAGCGGTGAGATGTTGAAGCAGCCTTTGATGAGGTGAGTACAGCCCGTGACGGCCATTTGCATATCGGTCCAAAATGAAGCAGCGAATTTCAAAAGCGCCTTCCAGATTCGACATCCTATGGAAGAAGTACCATGGACCGACGAGAAAACGAAACGTGTGGTTGCATTGAATATAGAAAAGATTTTGTTTTTTTGTGGTACGCATATTTGCAATACAGATGTGACAAGCTGCAAGCACTTCCCCCAGGAAATTTTGCTAGCTTGCCCTAGACAGCAAAATACAGCTGGAGTTTCTAACTTCGTGGGGCGGTTTAAGGACCTACCATACAAAGAAATACAACTCAATTAGCTCTCACCCTCCTGCACCTCTTATCTCCTTCCAAAACTTGTAGTTTCTAGTCTTAGTTGACGTGTTGGCCTCTTTAATCGTTCTCTAAAATGGGTACGATTTGGGCTTTCACATCCCCCCGTTTTGCCAGCTGCAAGAACTCTTTCAGAAAAACTACCGGCACTGTCCCAAAGTCTGTTCTTTCCAGCTTCTTTGGACTTCCAAACTTTTTTAAAACACGGGAAGGATAATCTTAATGACGTCAAGTCATATCACTCTCAATTCATAATCTCCGTGTGTGTTTTTCGGACTTCCAAATGCCTTAATATTTATTAATTCACCAGACACCATATTACCCGAGGAGAGGCAATTGACTCGTCAAATAAGTACATCATCCTGGAAGTGTGTTCGATGCGAGAAAGAGAAAGAGAGAGAGAAAGAGAGAGAGAGAGAGAGAGAGAGATACATAGAGACAGAGAGAGCGAGCAAAAAACGCCTGGCGGAACGGTCAGTGTCCACGCCACCGCGTCTCGCGCACACAAGTTGGACGAAAACAAAACGTTTTCCGAAACGCGCCAACTGACGGGCGGGTGGAACCGGTTTGGCGGGCGAACGGTTCGGACACGGTTCGTGTTCGTCCTTCTCGACCAGCGCGACCTTCCACGTGCCCGGGGGATACAAAAATATGGCGCGCCGTAAAAAGGGTGACCCGCAATGGGGAGCGCCAGAAATTGGAAAGATGTCGATAAGAAAAAGAGGCAGATTTGGGACAAAAAATGAAAAAATAATGGCATCAAAATGGAATCAGCTCATGGCTACATACAAACTACAACCTCAAATCCTCCAAAAAAGACAAAAACCAGCAAATAACAACAAGCAACCGTTAGCGATTCATGGAATTGGGATTGAACTGGGGTTTCGGAATTTGATTGCAAGGAGGTTGTGACTAGAATTCAGCTACCGTAGTATGTCCCTTGGGAGTCGAGATGTCGAAATGTCAGTGAGAGAGTTAGGTAGTGTCGCGTAGACCATCATCTACAACTCGGTGAACTCGCTCCAGGGGTCCCCGGCACCGGGAGGGGAATTCTGGATCGGGAGAATTCGGAGGCAGTTCGACCAGACGAGGGGTAGAACGAAGAAGCACAGGGAGATGATGACGCCGGTGGCGGTGGAGGCGATATTGACTGCCTGGAAAATAGAAGTTAAAACTTTTAGAGTTCTCTCACTCCCTCTCTCTCTCCCTTTCTCTCACACTCCGGTCACACACTCTCTCTCTCTCCTCAGGCTGTCACACTCCCTTTCATACCACTATGGGTACTTTAGTTGTTCAAATACTGACCTTTTCCTGTTCTGCAAGTGTAGCGCGGAGTCTCTCGGAAATGTTGTCAACCGGGTTGATACGATCATTGCGCTCCATTTTTTAACTATAAACGCATTAAGACAAATATCTATAAAAATACGAAAAACCTCATCACAAGCAAAAAAAGCCACAATTTTTCGTATACGATTTTTAGTATCGAAAAAATCGCTTAGATTTCTTGTATAGCGCGTTATAATGTTCAATTCCATTGCCAAAGTTCGTAAAACGGCAAGAAAAATACGTTAACCGAAATCTGACGAATTTTAGGCCTAATATCCTCAAAAATGGCGGCAAGGGAAATTTTGGGAGAAGAAGAACGAAAGAAGGAAGGAAGGAAGGAAGGAAAAGAGTAGGAAGCGAGGGGTAACTGGTTGGCCAGGCGGCAGATGAATCGTGATGAAATTTTATCGGCCGATCTCGCCGACTTGTCAAATGGAAGGAAGGCAACGAAATAGAGGGGGAGGAAGGAGGAAGAGGAGGTGGGTTGTATAGAAGAAAGAGAAGGACAGTAGTGACACGTCCACTACCACTGGAATTGCATAGTAATTTGGAATGGTCATGAGGCCCTGGTATTTTTGAAAAATTAATGACGCGGATCTGTCCCTGAAGCCTGAGTCAAAGCCTTAGCCTAAACCTAAGCAGAAGCCTAAGTCCATGCCTAAACAGAACGGAACCTGTTAGACAATTATGCAAAACGTCAAAGCAAAAAAATGGCTATTGTTTGTTTTAACTTTTACGTAGATTTTTACCTTCAAAATATCTACAAAAAAATTAAGGTTTTATTAGTTTACTATAAAATTCCTAGTAATCATATTTCTGATTTTGCTCGATATTTCAGTACTGAAAAACATAGGATCTAGCTTATGTACATTTATCCTTATTACAAGGATATTGAAGACACAAAAAATGAAGTCGCCATTTTAACCCGACAATCTCCGAAACACCCACTTTGATACAGTACTTTGCAGCTAGCAAAAACCCTAGCAGAAAAAGAGAAAATTGAGATAGCAAGAGGCAGAAAGCGAAACCCGGGGTAGACGGTCATTTTCCAGGGGCCGGGCGATACTGATCGTGAAGCCTTGACCGACTGCCCATTAAATATCTGGGTGTAGGCCAGGAGGTTGTCAAACTCTCGCCGGGACCTATTTTCCGTTTTCCAACCTCTCTCTCTCTCTCTCCCTCACACTCTCTCTCTCTCTCTCTCTTTCTCTCTCTCTCTCTCGTTCTCGCTTTCTCTAACCGCAAGCTCCGCCCCTTTTGAACCCCAAAAACCGCGATTCCCTTTCAGCCCTTTTTTGGGGTGACCTGGTGGGAATTGCAATCTTTCGGGTCACCCAGCATCCCGAAGCCTGAATCGAAAATAACGAAATTGTTGATGCCAGGATCCCAAAAAGATCTAAATCAGGAAAATAGGAAAATAGAATGATCTCATTTTTCTCTTGGCGAATCCGGACGCTGGGAGGAGGCGGTTTTAGCTGGGGAAAAAGCTAGCGGAAAGCAGGCAAAAAATGAGAAAACCTAGTTTTCGGAAAAGCGAGAGTAAGATAGCGTTCAAAAAACTAGCGAGCACGGATCGACTCTCTGAAAAGTTTTCGGTAACGTGGAGATCCGAAACACGATTTCGGAAAATTAGGTGGATCGAAACAGATTCAAAACAGAAATCAAAGAAAGCCAAGCCGTCAAGTTTAAAAACACGACTAGACTGATACTTGCAAACCCAGAGAATTACAGGAAGATGGTCAATACATTTTTTTGGTTAATGACGATGCGATTAAGTATAATTTGCTTAATTGATAGAGTCAGATCGTATTGAAAACTTGATGTAGAAAAACCTTAAGGATTCGTTGGTGACGAATTACAGGTGGCTAAGACGTGAAAAACCTCAAGTTAAGAACGCGCAATGCAGCAGGCTTCGAGTAACGGAAGCCATCTATTTCTATCCTACTAACTCTTTTAAATTGCGTGTTGCGTGTCGCGAGCGTGACTTCATATGCTCGGAATTCACAGCCAACAAAATGGCGAGTAATTGTTTGCCCGTTCCTTAAACGTAATTTTAGAGATCCAAATTATGGTGGGAGTAGAAAAGGTACGTATGCAATCAGAAGCGCTAAAATCCAGACATGGCAAACGGCCGGGCCGCTGGCTTTTTTTCGGCCGGAAAAATTAGCATGCGGCCGAGCCGCGCGGCTGGGCCGGAGCTTCCGGTCCGGCCCCGGCTTTTTTCTGTTCTGAGGCCGGAGCCCCGGCCAAGCCGCCGGCTTTTGAAAAGCCGGAAAGCCGGACCCAAATGAGATTTTCGCGTTTCCGGTACGCAAATTGCGGATTCAATCAATAATTAGCTTTATGGCGAGAGAAAAACTATTCTACCATAGAAACTTTGTGATTTCCATTCACAAATTTGCATAGGATTCACGGATTCTCACGTAAATGAACAACTTCCGGTTTCCCGGCTCGGCCGGACCGGCTTGGCCGGGCCGCAACAAAAAGCCGGCTGGGCCGGGAAGCCGGTTTTCCGGAAGTAAGTCATTAACGCGGCTCGTAGGGGGCCGGGTTTTTATGGAAATTAGGCCGGCGGCTCGGCCGTGCGGCTGGGCCGGCCGGGATTGCCATGTCTGCTAAAATCCTAAAAAAACCTTGTTCTCGACCTCAAAGTGTGAGTACGAGGCACCGAAAGCCCTGTCAAAAATGTACATCCAATAAGTACGTGCCCTCCAAAACATCTAAATTTTCCGGAAATCACGCGCACGCTCTGTCTCCCCCTCTTCCAACTTGATAGATCGCAAAAAAAGCTCTGGATATTTTGCGGGCGCGCGTGCCCAAAAAAACGCGGTGGTTGTTGGCCGTAAACAACGTGACCCTGACGACAAAATACTCACGACAACAAGAGGATCATTGGCATTTGGCTGGGTGGGTGGCCGGTCAACTTTTAGGCGGATGAAAAACGAGAAAGAAAGAAAGCCGGGAAGGGAAAGGAAAATCCGTGAGCGTCGCCTTTCTGCGAACTAGTCTAGCAAATAGCAGACTAGTGCTCGCCCAGCTGCAGACCGTCTAAAAATGAGAGAAATCTCTCGAGTGAAACTGGCCACCGCTGATCGTTGTTTTACTCGTTTCTCGGCTCGTCTCTCGTTTTCGGGTTGTGTAATTTTGTGGTTAGTGTCGGTTCCAGACGGAAATTGTAGAAATTCAAGGGTGTCTAACCTGGAGAATTGATCGGCTCGGCGGAAGATCTTGTTAACTAGAAATTTGCAATTAGCAAAAAAGAATTATGAGCCGTTGTTAGCGGCTGTCTGAGTCTTGCGGAGTAACTTCAGGGTAGAATGAAGTCATCGCAATTCGAAAAATTAGACCACATAGATGCAGGCAAGAGTAATGATGAGGGAGAGAAGATGAGAAAGCGAGAGAAAGAGAGAGCGACAGATATGTAAAGAGAGTGTGAGAGAGAAAGAGAGAGAGAGAGAGAGAGAGAGAGAGAGAGAGAGAAGATAGATTCTCTGCAACTATTAATACCTTTATGCTAATTTCTTTAGACTCCGTTTTTATGCCTAACTTGCCATGCGTAGTAAACTAGGGTAGTTGCATGCATTTCGCAAAATCAGCCAAACCACGATTTGAGCTAATTTACTTAAGGTGCATATTTCGGAAAAGACGTGAAGTTTCGTTTACGAGTCCTAATTAGAGCAAGCTAAAAAAACTCGGCCTCATCGAGTCATTTTCCATTCCAACTCGACCTCCACAGATATTTATACACCTTCACGCCGAAAAACGCCGCCTGGCACTGCTGACGACGATCCGTTTTCAGCCGTTCTCCCGTTTTTCCGACTGATCGCGTTTCGGCGACCTTTTCTGAATGTAGAGGGAACGCCTTGGCCTTGGCCAACTTAATCGACCGGAAAAGAGGCTGAATAGAGGATTTTTATCTCTGATTTTTGCTCGTGATGTCTCTGACTCTATAACCTAGCTCTCTCTCGCTCTCTCTCTCCCTCTCCCTCCTGACTCCATGTTTTGCATCCAAGTGATCCGGATGGTCAGCTGATAGGGTCAGGCACAGGGCCTGCTTTTTTTTGCAAAAAAGGATAGATCTCTGTATGAGGAGCCTGAGAAATAGAAAAAAGTAGGCCATGGCTACTCCTTGATAAGGGTGTGGACGGGTATTAGGTTGGCAAGTAGCCCTGGGGTGTGGTGTGGTAAAGGTCAACTGCGAAGGTAACGAGTAACCTCGAGTTTTGGTTTAGAATTGGGCTTAGGCTTAGGCTTCGGTAAGCATTAGCGTCGGGATTTGCACCGTCAAATTGACCAATTATTAAAGAAATCATAGATACTTTATTTTTAATGATGGTTTGGATCCAGAGTCATCCATTCTGCGAGTTTCTCAATGAAGGTTTTTTCTGTTTTTTTTGATCTAAATAATCTAAAGCTAAATAGTATAAAATGTTTATTTCAGTAGCTAATAAAAAAAAATACCTGGCAGTGCAGAAGATACTGAACGGCTGCAAAAATTGCCGATACTATTGGCAATTCCTTTCAAAACGGGAGATGGAATCGGGTTCGCCACCCGCGATAGGTCCGTCTTTTCTTCAAAAGTTGATGCGTAGGTCATCGGCAGGTGCGTGTTATTTGGCGCAGCATCCACTTCCCTTTGCGGACTAAAACCTGATCCTCAAAATTCGTTGCTAGCACCTATTAAAGAAAAATATGAGCATCGTATTGTCAATAAAGTTGTGGCGATTAATCAATTCAATCGTGCTAAAACGATTCTGAAATTACCGATCGATGATTCGCAGGGAAAATTGCGTCCACGGATGCAACAGTCGGAAATTCATTGGCGTTTCTTTTTCGCGTACGAAATGTCAAGAAATAACTGCAGTTATTTCATATTTATCACAGAACTTGGTTTTTTCGATTCAGAACAGCAACGTTTATAGAGCTCCAAATCGACTGCAGAATCCGCGTATGCTGGCGAGCATTCCGTCGTAGAACGGTGATGAAATAAGGTTTGCGACCCGCGAAAGCCCTTCGGGAGAGGCGTACATATCCCAAGCATAGGTCATTGCGTATTTATCGTTCATTGGTGCTTGAAGAATTTCATCACTGCTGCTGTAAATTTCCGTCGATCCGTTTAATTTTGTTCACCCATACCTTGCGGTAAAGAATATTAACATTGTGTCGTCCCAGAAATTGAGCTTATTGATTAGTTCGATAGTACTAAATTGGTCTTATTTTTTCGCAAACAATGCTGAACTTTCCCTTCTTGAAGATTGGCAACAGCTTCTAGAAAAAAAACTCGAGCAAATTTTTTAAATTTCTGACCAAATAGCCAATTCATTTAATAAATAAAATCAAGTTAAAATTAATCGATAACTAAATAAAATAAAATTAATCAATTAATAAATAATTATTTGAATACAATTTAAAAAACCTTACTCCTTGATGGTATCGCCGGTAGCATGATTCTCGTCCAGTTGGCTTCTCAAAGCTGTCAGACGTCGATTAAAGGAGGAAAAATCATAGTAAAACGTGTTCATGTTCGACTGGACCAAACCATCCTGAATTGGCTTATATTTCTGGCCCGTAAAACCAGGACAACGGCAAACCGGCATGCGTTAAAAGGGTTACCTGGCCCAAACATAAATGCCGCCAGCAAAGGAAAAGTTAGGACTGGGTACGTAATCGTAGACGAGCCGCGCGATATGTTGGAGTTGCAAGACTTGCGCATCTATCGACTTCTAAAGGTGAATTTTTTAAATGCGTATCTCGATGCGCCTCTTAACGAAGA
>CATQJA010001937.1:0-16162 GCA_958295435.1 Mesorhabditis spiculigera | reverse complement strand
TTCCATTGAATTTGGCCAACCTCGGAAACAGCCTCGAGGCGTTGTAACGTCAAGGTTATATTGTAGTTTGGTCCAATAAGAAATTTACTAGAGATGACGGTAGTTTTTTATTCAATTTAGCCTCCATTACCTTAAGTGATGTTTTTGTAGGTGCTGGAAGTGGTGGAACATAAAGGTAAAATCCCGAATTGCTACGGAATACCTACCGTAATTTATCTTACCCCGGAATTTCTGGAAGCTTACTGTAGTCTCCAACCCAAAATCTTCATTTTTTTCAGCCGTTCCACGCCCTCTTAAATACCGCAACACGTTTGCATTTCCTCAAACGACTTTTAGTTTCGCACGGAGACACCACATATGCTAAAAGTGGCGAGTGCTGGAGTAAGGAATTTGTGTGGGATGACATTTTGGTCGGGATGGGTGCTGGGAGGGATAGATAATTAGTCCATTTGGGCCCTAGTGGGCCCCTTGGCCCTGGGCCCTCTACTGTGGAAAGACCCCAGAAGACCCGGTATGGGGAAAAGAAAAGAAGTAGTAGCCTTCTTCTTGCCCTTGATCCACCCAATTTCCCAGTACCCATACATACTCAACACACAGAAGCAGAGAAGAGAGAGAGAGAGAGAGAGAGAGAGAGAGAGAGAGAGAGATGGAGCAACACCCACATACATTGCATCCAACTCACACTATATCATCCACCCACTGGAATGAGGACTACATATACTCGACCCGAGTTGATCTGGAGCCATTCGTCATTTCCCGGTTTTTGACTATTTTTGTAGACAGTCGAGTTTTGAGCTTGCAAAGGGTCGATTTTGATTGCTGACTTATCTTAAAGGGACATGGACGAAAAATACTAAAATTCATAATTGATTTGAGATGCTGGATAAAGCTTCACCTAACACTCTTGAGCTTAATTTATCTTTTTTCCTCTTAAAGACTAAGGGGGATTTAGGGGGATTTAGTTGGTTTTGTTGTTATTTTATTTTTGTTTTGCGAGCCCGTCCGGTCGATGTTTTTTCTGGATTACTGTACTTTCTTGCACTCAAGAATTACGAAATTACGGCGCCTTGGTATACCAGAAAAAATTCCTTAAACTTAGGCGGCTGCAGAGCCAAAAGATCTACTGCTTCGACACATGCTAGTAATTTGCATACTTCTTAAGCTCCCGTCTTAAAGAACTAAATATTTGAAGTTTTTATTAATTTTGAGGGTTGAGACTAGCAAACGGAACATGGCTTGTTTGCACGATCTCTTTAATTCCACAAATAAGGCAATCAATGGCTGATTTTGGATTTAGGCTTTAAAGAGATGGTGGCAGCTAGGTTTTCCCAAAAAGCCCCCTAATAAAACATTCGTAAAACTTTCGAAAGTGCGCAGTAGTACGATACCAAACCCACTACAGCCCTGCGTTTTCGTCTCCCCCTCGAAAGTACCCTATTAACTCTCGTGCACGACTCAAAATTCCCCAAATTATGCCATATTCCAGGTATGCGGGAGGTATTCGCTCTGTTCCTCCTATATTTGATGGTCGACGGCAATCTTTTCATCCGGCCCCACCCCAATGCATTGGCGTTGACGACGCTCAACGAGCGGGTAAGAGGTAAGCGCTTTATTCCGTTTAAAAAATTCCAAAAAGATTCCTCGATCCGGTACCAGTTGCGGCTGTTGCTTGGCAAGTACCCGTACACGCCTGAAATATCAATATCAAATATTTGGCTTTTTGGGTTTGAAGCGTTTTTAAGGGAGTACGATAAGCAGAACAGTGTGGCAGTCAAACAAAATAAGATAAACATGCAAAGCTGTTTTGCAAAAACGTAAATTTTGGGTTTAACGGTGCAGTTTCAGAAAAAAAAGATATCTGAACAGCGAGATCAATAAAACCATCAACATACTCTTTCAATGCCTTTTCGGGTATCATGACGCATTAATGACGATATAATATTTCAAAAATTCCAGCCCTTAAGTTACGTATTTTTCGAAGTTTAATGGCACAGGGACAGCTAAAATTTTTCCTTGCAGTTGTCTACAAATTCCATCAAACCTGCCATAATTAAAACGGACTTTACATAAATTTTGCTGCCTTAAAGACTTCTTAAATATTGTGGCTCGTACGATTCAAGGCTTCCGGTTCCCCAAAATCGGTACAATGTTAACGTGGCTTTAGCTAGTTTTAGCTGTTTCATACAAATTTTTGGTTTTATGCAATTTTTTCCAGAATATCTCCGGCAACGAGGAACCCTGCCCAATTACGGTCGAGCAAAAAAAGCGGAAGGCGCAAAAAATATCAGCGGTGAGATGTTGAAGCAGCCTTTGATGAGGTGAGTGCAGCCCGTGACCGGCCATTTACATATCGGTCCAAAATGAAGCAGCGAATTTCAAAAGCGCCTTCCAGATTCGATATCCTATGGAAGAAGTACCATGGACCGACGAGAAAACGAAACGTGTGGTTGTATTGAATATAGAAAAGATTCTGTTTTTTTTGTGGTACGCATATTTACAATACAGATGTGACAAGCTGCAAGCACTTCCCACAGGCAGTTTTATCTTGCCCAAGGCACCAAAATACAGCTGGAGTTGTTAACTTCGTGGCGCGGTTTAAGGACCGACCATACAAAGAAATGCAACTCAACTAGCTCTCACCCTCCTGCACCTCTTCTATCCTTCCAAAACTTGTAGTTTCTAGTCTTAGTTGACGTGTTGGCCTCTTTAATCGTTCTACAGAGATGAGTACGATTTGGGCTTTCACATCCCCCGTTTTGCAGGCTACAAGAACTCTTTCAGAAAAACTACCGGCACTGTCCCAAAATCTGTTCTTTCCAGCTTCTTTGGACTTCCAAACTTTTTTAAAACATGGGAAGGATAACCTTGATGACGTCAAGTCATATCACTCTCAATTCGCCATCTCCGTGTGTGTTTTTCGGACTTCCAAATGCCTTAATATTTTTATTAATTCACCAGACACCATATCACCCGAGGAGAGGCAATTGACTCGTCAAATAAGTACATCATCCTGCAAGTGTGTTCGATGCGAGAAAGAGGAAGAGAAAGAGAAAGAGAGAGAGAGAGAGAGACAGAGAGAGAAAGAGTGAGAGAGAGAGAGAGAGAGATACAGAGCGACAAAGAGAGCGAGAGAGAGCAAAAAACTCTTAGCGGAACGGTCAGTGTCCACGCCACCGCGTCTCGCGCACACAAGTTGGACGAAAACAAAACGTTTTCCGAAACGCGCCAACTGACGGGCGGGTGGAACCGGTTTGTGGCGAACGGTCATTTGACACGGTTCGTCTTCGTCCTTCTCGACCAGCGCGACCTTCCACGTGCCCGGGGGGATACGAAAAAAATGGCGCGCCGGAAAAAGGATGACGCGCAATGGGGAGCGCCAGAAATTGGAAAGATGTCGATAAGAAAAAGAGGCAGATTTGGGACAAAAAATGAAAAAATATGGTCTCAAAATGGAATCAGCTCATGGCTACAAACAAACTACAACCTCAAATCCTCCAAAAAAGACAAAAACAAGCAAATAACAACAAGCAACCGTTAGCGATTCATGGAATTTGGATTGAACTGGGATTTCGGAATTGGATTGCAACGATTTGGGAGATTGTGACTAGAATTCAGCTACCGTAGTATGTCCCTTGGGAGTTGAGATGTCGATGTGTCAATTGGAGCGTGGCGTATTGCAGTCGATCGTCTACAGCTCGGTGAACTCGCTCCAGGGGTCTCCGGCTCCGGGCGGGGAATTCTGGATCGGCAGAATGCGGAGACAGTTCGACCAAACGAGGGGGAGGACGAAGAAGCACAGGGAGATGATGACGCCGGTGGCGGTGGAGGCGATGTTGACTGCCTAGAAGATAGAGGTTAAGAAGCTGTCGCTCTCTCTCTCTCTCGCTCTCTCTCTCTCTCTCTCTCTCTACTCCATCCTCTAGTTTCCATCTGTCACCCTCGACCCAAGCCAGCGCCATTTCCATAAAAACTAACCTTTTCCTGTTCGGCAAGTGTAGCGCGGAGCCTTTCGGAAATGTTGTCAACCGGGTTGATGCGATCGTTACGCTCCATTTTCAGCTATAACATATGATTATTAAGCGTTATCTAAAATATAAAGAACGGAATCAAAAGGACAAAACGCCAATTTTTAGGATACGAAAAAGAAACCTTTATAAGGACCAATTTGCTTGCCGAGTTTTATAAAGCGGCAAGAAAAATTACGGTAAACGAAATCTTACGAACTTTAGGCCTAACATCCCAAAAAATGGCGGCAAGGCAATTTTGGGAGAAAGAGAAAGAAGGAAGGAAAGAAAAGAGCCGGGGGAGGGGCAACTGGTTGGCCAGGCCGCAGATGAATCGTGATGAAATTTTATCGGCCGATCTGGCCGACTTGTCGAATGGAAGGAAGGCAACGAAATAGAGAGGAGGAATGAAAGAAGGAAGAGGAAGTGGGTTGTAAAGAGGAAAGAAAAAGACGGTAGTGACGCGTCAACTCCAGTGCAATTGCGTGGTAAAGCGGAATCGAGATGATAGTATGGTAATTTTGAAAAAATACCGAAGAAAGCCCAACCTAACGAGGAGTGCTTTTTTTTAGTCATCTGCAAAACCTTACGAGGCCTAGCTCATTCGATAGAGAATCCGATTCTGAACAAAACCCCGTTGTTCTTTTGTGCAGAATGGCTATCCCTGATTTTATAAAATTTTAAAACTGCGCCCAAAAGCCTCTCTTTTGGCTCGAAAGGCACCCATGGTAAGAGACGATCACTAGTGTTTTAATTTTATAAAATCAGGGATAGCCATTCTGCAAAAAAGAACAACGGGGTTTTGTTCAGAATCGAATTCTCTATCGAATGAGCTAGGTCTCGTAAGGTTTTGCAGATGTCTCAAAAAAAGGACTCCTTGTAAGTCAAAACCATCTTCAACCCGAGACCGATAAAAAAGTACCAATTACTTACTAAGTACTGTACATTAACTGTTTGAAAAGCGGGTTTCGCAGAACCTCGAAGCAGCAAAGGAAAAAGAACTACTTTTTCAAGCGGTTTTTTCTTCCAAAACCAGCAAAATAGAATTTAAAGGTTGTAACCGTTAGCGTTAAAAAATAACTGTTATGATTTTTCAGAGATAGTTCAACATCGGTTAATATCATCTAGCTTATTTACGGGCTATTTTATAACATGGGTCTCAAAAATCAGATCGAAAAATTGAAAAAATAACGTCGTAATTCTAACGCAGACGTCTTCACAGCACCCATTTTCCTACAGTATCTGGAAACCTAGCAAAAACTCTAGAAGAAAAGGAGTGAATCGAGATTACAAGAGATAGAAAGCGAAACCCGGGTAGACGGCCATTTTCCAGTGGCCCGGCGGTACTGATCGTGAAGCCTTGACCGACTGCCCATTAAATATCTGGGTGTAGGCCAGGAGGTTGTCAAACTCTCGCCGGGACCTATTTTCCGTTTTCCCAACCTTTCTCTCTCTCTCTCTCTCTCTCTCTCTCTCTCTAACCGCAAACTCCGCCCCTTTTCAACCCCAAAAACCGCGATTCCCTTTCAGCCCTTTTTTTTGGGGTGACCTGGTGGGAATTGCAATCTTTTGGGTCACCCAGCATCCCGAAGCCTGAATCGAAAATAACGAAATTGTTGATGCCAGGATCCCGAAAAGATCTAAATCAGGAAAATAGGAAAATAGAATGATCTCATTTTTCTCTTGGCTAATCCGGACGCCGGGAGGAGGCGGTTTTAGCGGGGAAAAAGCTAGCGGAAAGCAGGCAAAAAAATGAGAAAACGTAGTTTTCGGAAAAGCGAGAGTAAGATAGCGTTCAAAAAACTAGCGAGCACGGATCGACTCTCTGAAAAGTTTTCGGTAACGTGGAGATCCGAAACACGATTTCGGAAAATCAGGTGGATCGAAACAGACTCAAAACAGAAATCAAAGAAAGCCAAGCTGTCAAGTTTAAAAACATGACTAGATTAATACCTGCAAACCCAGAGAATTACAGGAAGATGGTCAATACATTTTTTTTGGTTAATGACGATGCGATTAAGTATAATTTGCTTAATTGATAGAGTCAGGTGGTATTGAAAACTTAAAGTAGAAAAACCTTAAGGATTCGTTGGTGTCGAATTACAGGTGGTGAGACGTGAAAAACCTCAAATTAAGAACGCGCAATGCTGCAGGCTTTCAGAGACGGAAGCCATCTATTTCTATCCTACTAACTCTTTTAAAGTGACTGTAAAGACCCGGTTGTCTATAGATTTTGTTGTCTATCGATTCCAATTAGGTTTTTCCGCGACACGCAACGCATATCGCTTTCAGACGTGACAAAATCGTCATCCGTTACATCATACAAACCCCGGGTGCGTTGCGTGTCGCGAGCGTGACCGCATCTGCTCGGAATCCAAAGCCAACAAAATTGCGAGTAATTGTTTGCCCGTTCCTTAAACGAAATTTTAGGGACCCAAATTATGGTGGGAGTAAAAAAGGTACGCCACCGTATGCAATCAGAAGCGCTAAAATCCTCAAAAAACCTTGATCTCGATCTCAAAGTGTGAGTACGAGGCACCGAAAGCCCAGTCAAAAATGTACATCCAATAAGTACGTGCCCTCCAAAACATCTAAATTTTCCGGAAATCACGCGCACGCTCTGACTCCTCCTCCTCCAACTTGATAGATCGCCAAAACAAGCTCTGGATATTTTGCGGGTGCGCGTGCCCAAAAAACGCAGAATCGTCGTTGGTTGTTGGCCGTAAACAACGTGACCCCCGACCACAAAAAACTCACGACAACAAGAGGATCATTGGCATTTGGCTGGGTGGGTGGCCGGTCAACTTTCAGGCGGATGAAAAGCGAGAAAGAAAGAAAGCCGAGAAGGGAAAGGAAAATCCGTGAGCGTCGCCTTTCTGCGAACTAGTCTAGCAGATAGCAGACTAGAGCTCGCCCAGCTGCAGACTGTCTAAAAAAATGAGAGAAATCTCGTGGGGGAAATTCACCGGGTTTGATCCTTGTTTTACTCGTTTCTCGGCTTGTTGCTCGTTTTCGAGCTGTGTGATTTTGTGGTTAGCGCAAAAACCATTTTCCGCTCGATTCCAGACAAAAATTGTAAAAAATGAAGGTCGGCTGACGTGGAAAATTGAGGAGATTGCCGTGGATCTTGTAACCCACGATTTTAAATTAGCCTAAATAGTCCGGCGGGTCTTTGGGGGGTGTCTGGATGTTAAAGATTCTTCTAAAGGTATAGTGAAGGGAACGTAGTCACCGTTAATCGAAATAGTAGGTCTGAGAGAAAGAGAGCGAGAGAGAGAGAGCACCAGGGAGAGAGCGAGTGAGAGAAACAGAGAGCGTGCGAGAGAGTGAGAGAAACGGAGAGCGAGAGGGCGAGAGGGAGAGAGAGAGAGAGCGAGAGAGTCTATCTGCAACAATGTCAGCTTTTATGCTAATTGATTTATAAACTGTTTTCTTGCCAATAAGATTGTGCGTAATTTTACATAGGTGGTTGTAGTCGTTTTTCAAATCAACCGAGTTTCTTAAGTTTCCGGCTTCAGAAACGTTCCTATGTGGATCGACCATTTCTAACGAAACCAACTTAAAAACAGAAAACCTAAGGTTCCATTTGTCTTACCTCCTCGACCTCTCCAGATATTTATACACCACCGCCCAGAAAACCGCTGCCTGGCACCGCTGGCGACAATCCGTTGTCCAACGTTTTTTTCCCGTTTTTCCGACTGATCGCATTTCGGCGACCTTTTCTGAATGTAGAGGGAATGCCTTGGCCTTGGCCAACTTAATCGACCGCAAAAGAGGATGAATAGAGGGTTTTTTATCTCTGATTTTTGCTCGTGATGTCCCTGACTCTCTAACCTAGCTCTCTCTCCCTCGCTCTCTCTCGCTCTCTCTATCTCTTTCTCTCTCACTCTCTCTCGCTCACTCTTTCTCCTGACCCTGTGTTGTGCATCCAAATGATCCGGATGGTCAGCTGATAGGGTCAACCCGAGGGCCTGCTTTTTTTTGCAGAAAAGGATAGATCTTTGTATGTGGACCCTAGAAAAAGTAGGCCACGGCTACTCCTTGATAAGGGTGTGGACGGATATGGGGTTGGCACGTAGCCCTGGGATGTGGTGTGGCAAGAGTCATCTGCAAAGGTATCTAGAGTAAGTTGGGATAAGGGTAAGGATTGGATCTTGCACTTGAGCTTGGGCTTCGGCGTAGACCTAGCCAAGGCTTTGGTTTGAGCTTAAGCTAGGCTTAGGTTTAGGCTTGGCCATACGCTTTAACGCTTACGCTTTGGCATGTGCTCCGTCGAATTAACGACTTATTAAAGAAATCATAGATACTTTATTTTTAGTGATGGTTCGGATCCAGAGTCATCCATTCTGGGAGTTTCTCAATAAAGGTTTTTCTGTCGCTTATACATAAAAGGTATAAAATGTTGATTTAAAGCGCTCTTAAGCTCTTAGCTCTTAAGATGAAAGATTACTTACCGAGGCAGATCATACAAATCTGCCACAAAAATCGGCGATGCTATTCGTAATCCCTTTCAAAATAGGTGACTGGATAGGGTTTGCCACCCTCGATAGATTCGTATTTTCCTCGAAAGTGAATGCATAGGTCATCGTCAGGCGGGTGTTATTTGGCGCAGCATCTACTTCGCTTTGCGGACTGAAAAGAGGAATAACATAGCATTTGTTACGATTACCTATTAGAGAAGAGTATCAGCATTGTATTATCCAAAAAGACCGGCCTGTTAATTAATTCAATCGTGCTAATACAGTTGTGAAATTAGTGTGATGATACAAACTTTTTAATGGTGTCGCTGGTTGCGTACTGCGGCTCGTCCCCCGATTTCCAATTAGATAAAAGATTTGAATAGGCTGAATTTGAATATTTTCGTAGCTTAAAAAAAATCCCCGAAACATCAACTAGGTGATTCAATATGGAATTTCAAAATCCAAAAAAACAACTTAAATTTCTATATCGAATTCAGGGACTTTCCTAAATGTTTTGATAATTAAAAAATTGATTAAATCCTGAGCTTAATTTATTAAACTGGAAAAGTTGAATTTAAAAGGTTCGATAATTAAAACCGACATTTTTTAATGTTAATTCGATTATGCTATTTGAGCTTTGCAAACCGTCAAAAAAGTGATTTAACTGACCAACTTGTAATAATAAAAAGCATACCGGCGCCGTTTCCTAGAGATCGGCCACGAAGAGAAACCTGCATTCTTGTATTTCCGCTAGTACGTTCTCGATGTTAAGGATATTCCAAAAAGTAATAAGAAGCTAATTTTCATAGCGAAAAATTGTGTCAAAAGCAAATTGGTGGCAACCTTTGCCTGAAGCCGCGTGAAAAACAGTGAGTGAATCGTCGTAAACCGCTAAGCAGTGTGATAAGAAAAGTCGTTGGTGTGCCGACCATCAAATATTTCCGGAACTCGGATTTGAAAATGCAAGACCAGTAGGGTTTTTGCGACCCGTCGCAGTCACTATTGGACGGCGGCCACATGTTAATAGCAATATTGTTTCGGTTATTTTAAATCCCTAGAGATTGCGATTACCAACCGATGATTCGCAGAGAAAATTGCGTCCACTGATGCAACAGTCGGAAATTCATTGGCGTT
Organism: Mesorhabditis spiculigera; assembly: GCA_958295435.1. Classification (NCBI taxonomy): domain Eukaryota; kingdom Metazoa; phylum Nematoda; class Chromadorea; order Rhabditida; family Rhabditidae; genus Mesorhabditis; species Mesorhabditis spiculigera. The sequence continues at coordinate 6,564 of CATQJA010001937.1, read as the reverse complement.
TCTTTTTCGCGTACGAAATGTCCAGAAATAACTGCAGTTATTTTATATTTATCACAGAACTTGGTTTTTTCGATTCAGAACAGCAACGTTTATAGAGCTCCAAATCGACTGCAGAATCCGCGTATGCTGGCGAGCATTCCGTCGTAGAACGGTGATGAAATAAGGTTTGCGACCCGCGAAAGCCCTTCGGGAGAGGCGTACACATCCCAAGCATAGGTCATTTCGTATTTATCGTTCATTGGTGCTTGAAGAATTTCATCACTGCTGCTGTAAATTCCCGTCGATCCGTTTAATTTTGTTCACCCATACCTTGCGGTAAAGAATATTAACATTGTGTCGTCCCAGAAATTGAGCTTGTTGATTAGTTCGATAGTACTAAATTGGTCTTATTTTTTCGCAAACAATGCTGAACTTTCCCTTCTTGAAGATTGGCAACAGCTCCCAGAAAAAAACTCGAGCAAATTTTTTAAATTTCTGACCAAATAGCCAGTTCATTGAATAAATAAAATCAAATTAAACTTAATCCATAAATAAATAAAATAAAATTAATCAATTAATAAAGAGCTATTTGAACACAATTTAAAAAAACGTTACTCCTTGATGGTATCGCCGGTAGCATGATTCTCGTCCAGTTGGCTTCTCAAAGCTGTCAGACTTCGATTAAAGGAGGAGAAATCATAGTAAAACGTGTTCATGTTCGACTGGACCAAACCATCCTGAATTGGCTTATATTTCTGACCCGAAAAATCAGGACAACGGCAAACCGGCATGCATTAAAAGGGTTACCTGGCCCAAAACATAAATGCCGCCAGCAAAGGAAAAGTTAGGACTGGGCACGTAATCGTAGACGAGCCGCGCGATATGTTGGAGTTGCAAGACTTGCGCATCTATCGACTTCTAAAGGTAATTTTTCTTAAATTGCGTATCTCGATGCGCCCCTTAACGAAGTCAAATTTTGCACACGGACTTACAAACGCTTCTGACGAGGCATCCATCCATAACAAAACGTTGCAGATGGGCTTCGAGTCAATTGTAGGATGCGCCCATTTAGTTGTCGTTGGTCTAGTGCTCGTCGGCGTTGTTGGAGACAACGTTGGTGTTGTGGTGGGCGTCGTACTTGGCGTTGTCATTGGTCTAGTGCTCGTCGGCGTTGTTGGAGACAACGTTGGTGTTGTGGTGGGCGTCGTACTTGGCGTTGTCATTGGTCTAGTGCTCGTCGGCGTTGTTGGAGACAACGTTGGTGTTGTGGTGGGCGTCGTACTTGGCGTTGTCATTGGTCTAGTGCTCGTCGGCGTTGTTGGAGACAACGTTGGTGTTGTGGTGGGCGTCGTACTTGGCGTTGTCATTGGTCTAGTGCTCGTCGGCGTTGTTGGAGACAACGTTGGTGTTGTGGTGGGCGTCGTACTTGGCGTTGTCATTGGTCTAGTGCTCGTCGGCGTTGTTGGAGTCAAAGTTGGTGTTGTGGTGGTCGTCGTACTTGGCGTCGTCGTTGGTCTAGTGCTCGTCGGCGTAGTTGGAGTAGTAGTCGATGTTGTACTGACCGTAGTACTTGCAGTGGTGGTTGGGGCAGTGCTTTTCGTAGCATTTGTAGTCGTCGTTGATGTTTTGATCGGTGTAATTGTGGTTGGAGACGTGCTCGGCGTACTAATTGGAATTCTGGTTGCCGGCGTCTTGTGGCATAATTGAAAAGTGGCATCCAAAATAGTCAATGGCTGCATATATGGGATCGATATTTCCGCAAAGTCGCTTGTGTCTGCACCAACTGAAAATGACCTTTGTGGAAGGAAAATCATTAGAGCTCCAAACGATATTGTTTTCGATTTTGTGTTGACGTGTATCTGGCATAAAAAAAACTTAAAAATTTACGCGGCGCACAATCATCAGACGCAAAAAACTTACTCGCAACACCGACCGTGGCAGACTTTCGCGTATAATTTTGACCGGCTGCTGGGAAATATCGGGGATCACTAAAAATGTTCTAAAATGCGGCAAAGCGCCAACAATCTTCCTAAACGATAAAAATGTTCCATCTTCAGGGTCTTGTAGTGGAGCGGCCACCGCACCAACCTTCCGGTGAAGAGCACGATCTTCACATCTTGCACCGACCAGTTGGACAGTTCTTGCGTCGCGCTAGAAAAAAACCTAATCAATAACCACCGGCCCACTATTCGATGTTTAGCTCGCCGCCCGGAAACGCAAAATTAAGCAACACATCCTTCATTGAGTAGGCGAAATTGGTCGGAATCGGCCCATCGTAGTCACCCCCTCGACTGTAGCGCCAAAACGCGATCGACAAATTGAAGTTGTTCGCCCCCGCGCTGTTAAACAAATTGTTCATCGACGAAAGTATAGTTTGTGTTTGGGTGGGCTGAATTCCGAGTTAGCGATTTTCGACGTGGCATACCGGCGCCGTTTCTGAGAGATCGGCCACAAACAGGACCTGGCATTCTTGAAGCTCAGTCAGTATTTCCGTGGCAGCGGCATTATAAAGCGAGGCTAATAGTATTGGAGTGATTAACCAATGGCGATCCATGAAAGATGGAAGAAATTTCGAAAATCGAATTTAAGGAAGGCTTTGCACGAAGACGCGTCAAAAACAGTGGCAGGCTATATTCGTGATAAGGCAGTGTGATAAGGCAGGGCGCTCAAGTTCCGGGAATTTGGATGCGAAAAAGGTTATTGCTAATTTTTGAAGCTGACAACTAGCAAAAACTCTTTTGGAAAACAAAAAAAAATCCGAGGTATAAAAAGGTGCGGAAAAAGCATACACATAACTTGACTCTACGACACTATTCAAATTTGTTCGTGTGGCCCCTCATTATTTTCTAAGTTTTTTTTTGCGCTTCCCAAATTTCAATGGATTTATTTGCGATCAAGTCTATTAATACGCAGCCGCTCTTCCGCGCTGCGCATCTGAAAGGATACTCAAATATTTGAAACTCCCGCCATTTTATCTTTTCCTAGCTTCGGGCCGATAATCACTCACAAGAACGTATACGCAATAAATTTCTGTTATTTTTTAATTTCGTTTCTGCTTTTCGATAGATTTTTACTGATTTTTCAAAATACATAGTTTTTTTTCCAGGCAATGGATTTCCTCACCTTCCCTCCAGAGATTCAACGCGGCATCCTGAGTTTTCTCGACTTCAAGACCCTGTATCACTTCGCCAGAACCAGCCGGAATTGTTGGAAGCTGGTTGAGGATGCTCCGAAGTCCTTCGACGGTACTTTATACATTCACCAGTTTGGCTGCAGGTACTCCAAGATACCATTCAGCCCTGAGTTTCGGCACAGGCTGCCGGACCGGACCGTCAAATTACTTTTTGACAATTCCACTTTGGAAGTGCTGGAGATCTCATGCTCAAGGTTGTCTCGACTCGTCATAAAGGCCGATAGTCTAAATATCGATTGTTTTGTTGATGACATTGTCGATATATTGCGCCGCTACAGGCCGATCGGGCGTCCATACAAAGATGTTAGACTCAACGATACGGCGCCACTGCCTAGACTGTCGAGGTGGCTATCGAGGTCTAATTGTGACAAGTTTGAGCTCCGGACATCGGCTCCATTAAACCAGTACCTAGCCATTAAACATCAGAACGCCACGTATATGGTCGCGGGTTTTGTGGCTTCGCAGGGAGTTGGATACTTTGCCGAGCTGCTCCTGAGAGAATGGCTGGCGCAAGAGAGGACAGTTGAAGCCGTGCAAATTCTGTGCGAAGAATGCTACGATCTGGACGACAGTTGGTTTGACAGATTCGCCTGGGACCTTAAGGACGACGTCGAGGACCCATGGGGCGACGAACAGATTTGCTGGCTAAAAAGGGCGGATGGGCAACGTTTAAAGATGATCCACTCTAGTCAAAAGGGCACGCACGAGTCCTACCGACGGTTGAGGATCCGGATGCAAACTTGTTAAACGCGGAGTTGTACGCCATCATTTATCTTCCTAATCGTTTTTTCTATTGCTAACTAAATTTCCATGTCATTAAAACTATCCCATTTTTGTAATTTTGTTCAACACGAATCGTCGGCTTATTTTGGCTGTATGTTGAATAAAGCGTGATATCCTTTCGAGACACTTTTTGATATTGATTTTATACATACGATTTGCATAATGTGGCATGGACAGAGGCGTTTTGGAGTTTGTTTATTGATTCGTTTGCGCGCCCCGGGGCCGGATTATGCAAATGACCTTCATTACGACTGAGAAATCGTTTACTTTGTCTAGGTTTCACCTCTATTCCTCATCAAATTTTATTAATCTTTATCTAAATTACAGATCCTATCAATATGCTAACTACCTAATTGAAACTCAATTTAACAAAAAACGACTTTTTAAAACTAGCACAACTGTAACTTTTAGATCCCAGCTTGCCAACATTTATTGTTTCGATATAAAAAATTTCAAATAAAAATTATTTTGTCGTAGTTTCATTCAGGTAGTACTATACTTACATACTTATTTACTTACCTCTAACTTTTACTTACTTTTTAGGTAAGCGCTAATTTACAATTAGCGGCTACACTTTACTTTTACCTCCGCCGGACGCTTTTGGCTGTAACTTTTGTATTTTACCTTATTGTAGGCTAAAATTAAAAATTTTGGTATATTTTTCGACGCTCTATCGAGGGGCTTTGAGAAAATCCCGACAAACTAAGCGAACATACCGAAAACTTTGAGACCCTTCGGCTGTGGGGGGCGGTAAAGTAAAGCCTCACCCAATTAGCAATTCCCCTATTTGTGTTTGCAATTTTTCGCGCATCAAGCCGTATCCCCCCATCTAAAACCTTTCTTTACAGGCAATGGACACCCAGAGTTTACCATCCGAAGTGCTGCATAACATTTGGAAGCATTTCGACATCAAAACCCTGTACTTCTTCGCGAGAAGCTGTCGCACCCACTGGAACAACATTGAAAAATGGCCCGGCAAATACTGGCCGGGTACTTTCCATCAACATATTACGGGCTTTCGCATTTCGAAGCCGCCGAACGTGATGCGGTTCCGATACCGGCTGTCGGTTTCGGAACGTACCTTCAAATTGTTATTCGCCAACGCGACCCTCGAAAAATTTGAGGTTGTCTGCAAGCGTTTGACACATCCAGCCCCTAGGGCTGAAACGTTGTGGGTGGAATATCAAGAAGGGGGAGAAGGTGATATACTAGAAGTCCTGCAATTCCATAAACCTGCCAACGGACCGTACAAGAACGTTAACATCCATGTTCGGGCTTGGTCGACAAACCTGAAGCGCTGGCTGTCGGAACGAAATTGTGGAACCTTCAAAGCGTACGTGACGGACTTGGAAGTTTTGAAGGTACTGTTCTATTTCGAGCGGGGGAAAAACTGTGCGGGGGGATTTGATTGAGCAAAACTTCGATATTTTCGCTTTTTCTTACAATTTTTGCAACAGAATTCGAGAGAGCATCAAAAAGCATACTAAGAGCTTTTGTTTTAGCTTAAAATATTGAAATAGAACAAGAAAATTACTTTTGAAACTAGGGCCGGCAAGCTAGATTTCGATATTTTCGCTAGTTTTTGATATTTTGAAGACACGATTTGATAGAGCATCAAAATCCTAAATTTTTTCATCCGCTCGAAATATAACAGTATTGTTTTTAAGGAGGGAATGTCGATTCAACATCCACGCTTCATTCTTCGTATCAACAATCAAGCCTGGAAGCGCATCCACGAGCTGGTGCAAGGTCTCATCGCTGATTGGCTGACCGGCGTGCGTGAGATTGAAATAGTCCAGATTAGCTGCGGCTTGTGCACGGATGCAAATCCTACGTGGAATCCATCCCTTGGCAAATCAAAAGGCTATCGGAAATGGGTGAACACCCGTGAGGATGGCGCCGTACTGCGTGTGCGCATGGAGGCTACCATCAACGGCGCCGACTTTTTCTTGGAACGAAAACCAATCGCGGTGATGCCCAACATACACCACTTTGTTTCAAGCATTCCGTGGTAGCCGGCCTTGTGCCGGCTACCCCTGTTTTGGTCTTCCCCCTTGTTAATTGAATTTACATGTGTTAATAAAAGATTGCGCAGATTTAAGGCAACGAAACACTCTAACTACAGGGTACAGTAAAGTCTCGTTGGTTTGGTTACCGGCCGGTAACTGTCCGCGGCGTAGAAAACAGGAGTACGGTGGGCGCTCGCCGCGGGGCAAAACCGAACCTGGGCTACTCGCATGGGGCGAGCGCCATAAGCATGCGGCCATGGGACCGACTAGAGCGGGGAGAGGAGAGGGCGATAAGAAGGGTCCGGGCGTCCTGCGGCAAAGAGCCCGAATTCCCGGTCACGATCCTATTTTTTGAACGAGATTCTAGTCTACCTTTAACCTGGTAACGAACCTCAATCCACGGAAAACCTAAGCCTCGGCCTTCACCTTCGACTTCTTGGGCCCGGCCCTAAACCAAAGCCTAACCCTAAGTCTAAGCCTAGACCTGGATCTAAGCCTAACTCTAAGCTTAAGCCTAAGCCTAAGGCTAAGCCTAAACCGAAGCCTAAGCCTAAGCCTAAGCCTAAGCCTAAGCCTAAACCGAAGCCTAAGCTTAAGCCT
>CATQJA010001936.1:0-15617 GCA_958295435.1 Mesorhabditis spiculigera | reverse complement strand
ACAAAAAGTAGGCATTTCAGAATTTTACAACCACACGAGGGTTTGAATTGTGCGCTTTAAGCATTTTTTCACGTACACCTCGTTGCTGATTTTTATTCCTCTTCCTCTCAATTTTCAGAGACAATTGGTATCAAGTTACATCTCTATTTACAACCTAGCAATTACGATAACCTTTTTTTACCTCCACCCACACTAGAGAAACACGCGTAGCGCCAAGGTAGCTATTAGCAGACCTTTTTCTCCTGCACGTAAGCCAAGTCTATAAAAAGAAAGTTAAGAAACACCGGGCTAAGACCAGCTACCTTTAATACGCGAAAACTCTCCGATTTCCGACCGTCGTGAAATTTTCGTGCTAGCTTCATAATGTGCCTTCGGAAGCTACTTGATTTTTGGATCGTACGATGATCGGTTTAGCTTTCTTCGAATTCCGGATTTTTAGCCGAGGGTTAGAATTTCCTTACGTTTGAAGCTAGCATAACGGTCCCGAAAATCGTAGTTTGAGGCTCAACGAATGGTAAGTGTGAATAGGCTGAAGGCCGTATAGGCTGTACTGTACCTAACGTTGCTTGTTACTGTATCCATTAAATTCGGCCAACCCCAACCTCGGCAACAGCCTCGAGGCGTTGTAAAGTCAAGGTTATATTGTAGTTTGGTGCAATTTACTAGAGCTGACGGTAGTTTTTTCTTCAATTTAGCATCCATTACCTTAAAGGGATAGGGGCGGCATAAGGCAATCGATTACACGCGGGAAAGAAAATGTCTCTTCGCCTCTTCTCTGGGCGCCCTCTCTCGCCGCTGCATCTCTTTAAGTGATATTTTTGTAGGTGCTGGAAGTGGTGGAACATAAAGGTAAAATCCCGAATTGCTACGGAATACCTACCGTAATTTATCTTACCCCGGAATTTCTGGAAGCTTAATGTAGTCTCCAACCCAAAATCTTCAGTTTTTTCAGCCGTTCCACGCCCCCTTAAATACCGCAACACGTATGCATTTCCTCAAACGACTTTTAGTTTCGCACGGAGACACCATATATGCCAAAAGTGGCGAGTGTTGGGCGAGTAAGGAATTTGTGTGGGATGACATTTTGGTCGGGATGGGTGCTGGGAGGGATAGATAATTAGTCCATTTGGGCCCTAGTGGGCCTCTTGGCCCTGGGCCCTTTACTGTGGAAAGGCCCCAGAAGACCCGATATGGGAAAAAGAAAAGAAGAAGTAGCCTTCTTCTTGCCCTTGATCCACCCAATTTCCCAGTACGCATACATACTCAACACACAGAGTGGAGAGAGAGAGTGCGAGAGAGAGAGGGAGAGAGAAAGAGAGATGGAGTAACACCCACATACATTGCATCCAACTCACACTATATCATCCACCCACTGGAATGAGGACTACATATACTCGACCCGAGTTGATCTGGAGCCATTCGTCATTTCCCGGTTTTGCCTATTTTTGTAGAATTTTTCATTCAACTCGAATTTTTTTGGCTGATTGATCTGAAAGGGCATCGCCGGAAGAATAGCTTGAATTTCTAGAGGATTTCGGCATTCTGAATAGAGCTACGTCCAAGGCTCTAAAACCACAAATTTCTGTCGTTTAAGCCTAGATTTACGTAGGTGAGGCTGGCAAACTTAGAGGATTACGGTAGGTGGAGAAGCGCTAACTGCTTTTTAATTTTTTTTTTTTGGCGTGGATGTCACCGTTAGAGACATGGGAGCTTTTGTCTGTTTTCTAGGTTTTTTTGCCAGATTGCTTTAATTTTTGAAGACATTGTCCAACCGCTTGATTAAACCTAATGTACTTATCGTAATTAAAAAATGTCGTACTTACGGCAACGACGACACGACATGAAGCAAATACAATCGACAAATTAGTCATACTTCGGAACACTCTAGCAATTTGCATGGTTCAAAAACTGTTACCTTAAAAACAATAAATTTTGGTACTAGATAGGCGGAAAGTCTCAGAAGCCTGTAAAGTTTTAATGTAATATAATTGATATTAAAAAATGTTCGAAAGTGAATGTCACAACCATTTTGATTGGACAAAACAGACCGAACAATCAAGTGTTTTGGATTTAAAGGGAAAATGCCAGCTGACCCAAAAATTTTTTTGTTTCCAAACCTACGAGATTTAGTACAGTACGAAACACAGTACGTTGCAGTGCGCTTTTTTGAAAACCGTTCCGTGATCTGGCGCTTTCTTATCCTCTGTCGTGGCAATCCAATTAATTCACTGTCGACTTTCCAGGTATGCGGGAGGTATTCGCTCTGTTCCTCCTATATTTGATGGTCGACGGCAATCTTTTCATCCGGCCCCACCCGAATGCATTGGCGTTGACGGCGCTCAACGAGCGGGTAAGAGGTAGGCGCTTTATGTCGTTTAAAATGTTCCAAGAAAGATTCCTCGATCCGGTACCAGTTGCGGCTGTTGCTTGGCAAGTACCCGTACACGCCTGAAGAGAGTGCGTTTCAAATATTTGGCTTTTTGGGTTTGCCGGGTTTTTTAAGGGAGTATGACATGCAGAACAGTGAGGCAGTCAAAGAATATAGGATAAACATTCAAAGGTTTTTTGCAAAAAACGTTAATTTTGGGTTTAACGGTGCAGTTACAGAAAACAATGTCTGAACAGCGAGCTCAATAAAACCATCAATTTTTGGTATCACATTCTCTTTCAAGGCCTTTTCCGATATCATGTCGCATTAATGACGATATAAGATTTCAAGAATCCCGGTCCTTAAATTTCGTATTTTTCAAAGTTTAATTTTATTTTTCCTTGCAGTTGTCTAAAAATTCCATAAAACCTGCCATAATTAAAACAGACTTTACATACATTTTAATGCCTTAATGACTTCTTAAATATTGTGGCTCGTACGATTCAAGGCTTCCGGTTCTACATAATTGGTACAATTTTAATGTGGCTTTAGCTAGTTTTAGCTGTTTCATACAAATTTTTGGTTTTATGCAATTTTTTCCAGAATATCTCCGGCAACGAGGCACCCTGCCCAATTACGGTAGAGCAAAAAAAGCGGAAGGCGCAAAAAATATCAGCGGTGAGATGTTGAAGCAGCCTTTGATGAGGTGAGTGCAGCCGGTGCCGGCCATTTGCATATCAGTCCAAAATGAAGCAGCGAATTTCAAAAGCGCCTTCCAGATTCGACATCCTATGGAAGAAGTACCATGGACCGACGAGAAAACGAAATGTGTGGTTGTATTGAATATAGAAAAGATTCTGTTTTTTTGTGGTACGCATATTTGCAATACAGATGTGACAAGCTGCAAGCACTTCCCCCAAGAAGTTTTGTTAGCTTGCCCAAGACACCAAAATACAGCTGGAGTTTTTAACTTCGTGAGGCGATTTAAGGACCGATCATACAAAGAAATGCAACTCAACTAGCTCTCACCCTCCTGCACCTCTTCTATCCTTCCAAAACTTGTAGTTTCTAGTCTTAGTTGACGCGTTGGCCTCTTTAATCGTTATACAGAGATGAGTACGATTTGGGCTTTCACATCCCCCGTTTTGCCAGCTACTAGAACTCTTTCAGAAAAACTACCGGCACTGTCCCAAAGTCTGTTCTTTCCAGTTTCTCTGGACTTCCAAACTTTTTTAAAACACGGGAAGGATAACCTTGATGACGTCAAGTCATATCACTCTCAATTCGCCATCTCCGTGTGTGTGTTTTTCGGACTTCCAAATGCCTTAATATTTTTATTAATTCACCAGACACCATATCACCCGAGGAGAGGCAATTGACTCGTCAAATAAGTACATCATCCTGGAATTGTGTTCGATGCGAGAAAGAGAAAGAGAGAGAGAGTGACAGAGAGACAGAGAGGGCAAGAGAGCAAAAAACAGCCTGCCGGAACGGTCGGTGTCACCGCCACCGTGTCTCGCGCACACAAGCGCACGAAAACAAAACGTTTTCCGAAACTCGCCAACTGACGGGCGGGTGGAACCGGTTTGCGGCGAACGGTCATTTGACACGGTTCGTCTTCGTCCTTCTCGACCAGGGCGACCAGGCCCACCACGTGCCCGGGGGATGCAAAAAACGGATGGGCCGGAAAAGGATGACCCGCAATGGGGAGCGCCAGAAACTGGAAGGATGTCGAAAGGAAGGAGGGGGAATTTGGGACAAAAAATAAAGAAAATAAGGCGTATGGTAGAACAAGGGCATGACATAGGTCTCAACAAGAAAGGAGTTGGTTTTAAAGGGCCTGAGAAGGCGAAATCTATAAAAGAAAATACTGGTATTTTGTCAAAAAATGAAATCAGCGCATTTTAGAGGAACTTTGAAGCCAAGATCCATAAAAAAAGAATTCGCAATTTTTCAAAATTCCACGAATGCAAAAATTGGGGACTTGCCAAAAAAAGCTATTTTCGGCGTTCCTGCATCGCTAGATGCAGAAAATTTTGAAGATTGGTCTTCATAGTGCCTTAAAAATGGTTAGTAGTTCATAGCCTGAAGAAGGATACAAAAACAGACAAACAACAACAAGCAACAATTAGTAATTCATAAAAATATGGATTGAACTCGGACTTCAGGTATTGATTGCAACGATTTGGGAGGTTGTGACTAGAATCCAGCTACCGTAGTGGAAGTGTCGATGTCGGTAGGAGCGCTGTGTAGTCTACCTTGTAGTCTACAGCTCAGTGAATTCGCTCCAGGGGTCCCCGGCACCGGGAGGGGAATTCTGGATTGGGAGAATTCGGAGGCAGTTCGACCAGACGAGGGGTAGAACGAAGAAGCAAAGGGAGATGATGACACCAGTGGCTGTGGAGGCGATATTGACTGCCTAAATTCGTAATTGATTTAGGGTTCTTCTCTATTTTCTAGAGGTCCGAACCCCTTTAAAAGATCTCAAGTGTCGCGATATTTCTTCGTTCTCCTGCGCTAACTGTCACCCTCCCTTTAAAGAGAAGCCATTGCGATTTCCATAAGCACCAACCTTTTCCTGTTCGGCAAGTGTAGCGCGGAGCCTCTCGGAAATGTTGTCAACTGGGTTGATACGATCGTTGCGCTCCATCTTTAGCTATAAACCACCTTCATTAAGCGCCTAGAACCGCATCAAAAAAATATAGACAACGAGATAAAGATGGCAAAACGACAATTTATAGCATACAGAAAAGCGCAAAAAATGAAATTGAAGGATCTTTATAAGTTTCCGTTTTATTGCCAAGTTTTGTCAGACCGCAAGAAAAATAAATTAAGCGGGATCTGACGAATTTTAGGCCTCATATCCCCCAAAAAATGGCGGCAAGGAAAATTTTGGGGAGCAGAAAGAGGAAAAAGAAGAAGCAAGGAAAAGAGTAGGAAGGGAGGGGCAACTGGTTGGCCAGGCGGCAGATGAATCGTGATGAAATTTTATCGGCCGATCTGGCCGACTTGTCGAATGGAAGGAAGGCAACGAAATAGAGAGGAGAAATGAAGGAAAGAGGAGGCGTTGGGTTGTAAAGAGGAAAGAGAAAGACAGTAGTGACACGTCCACTACCACTGTAATTGCGTAGTAAGGTGGAATCAATGGTGAGGAGGATCCGGTATTTTTAGAGAACTGGTGAAAGCATGTCCGTGCTAGTATGCCTCAGCCTAAACCTAAGCTAAGCCTCAGCTTAAGCTTAAGTCTAATCCTAAGCCTAAGAAAAGCCTCAGCCTAAGCCAGCCTAAACCTATTTATTTTCGTTAAAGAATAAGCTTCTTGAAAAGCGGATGTTCATATAGACATCATAATAGCATAAGAAGAAAGTGGCTTGTCGTTTTTCTACCTTTTCCATGCCGTTTTGCTTCGAAAGCAATAAAACAAAATTAAATGCTTGTAGTCGGTTCCTAGAAAACTCGTAGAACATTTTTTGTCGATTTTCCAATATAAATAAACACTAAAAAACAGCATGTTTTTCTAACCAGGTTCTGGAAAATTAGGAAAATTATTTCGCGTTCTTAGCACAAGCTAGCTAGCCACAGTATTTTGCAAGCTAGCAAAAATCCTTGAAAGAAAAGAGAAAATCGGGATAGCAGAAGATAGAAAGCGAAACCCGGGTAGACGGTCATTTTCTAGGGGCCGGGCGATACTGTTCGTAAAGCCTTGACCGACTCATTAAATATCTAGGTGTAGGCCAGGAGGTTGTCAAACTCTCGCCGGGACCTATTTTCCGTTTTCCAACCTTTCTCTCTCTCTCTCTCTCTCTCTCTCTCTCTCTAACCGCAAACTCCGCCCCTTTCCAACCCCAAAAACCGAGATTCCCTTTCAGCCTTTTTTGGGATGACCTGGCGGGAATTGCAATCTGTCGGGGTCACCCCGGCACCCCAAGCCTGAATCGAAAATAACGAAATTGTTGACGCCGGGATCCTGAAAAATCTAAAAACAGGAAAAAGGAAAATAAGATGATTTCATTTTTCTCTTAGCTAATCTGGGGGATAGAACGAGGTAGTGGGAGCTGGTAAAAGCTAAAAGCAGGCAAAAAAATGAGAAAACCTAGTTTTCGGAAAAGCGAGAGTAAGATAGCGTTCAAAAAACTAGCGAGCATTTCCGCTATCGGAACTTCTGAATTCGGAAATTCGGAACAGAATTTCCGAAAATTAGGTAGATCGAATCAGAAATCAAAGAAAGCAAAGCTGTCAAGTTTAAAAACACGACTAGATTAATACTTGCAAACCCAGAGAATTACAGGAAGATGGTCAATACATTTTTTTGGTTAATGACGATGCAATTAAGTATAATTTACTTAATTGATAGGGTCAGATGGTATTGAAAACTTGATGTAGAAAAACCTTAAGGATTCGTTGGTGACCAATGTTAAGAACGCGCAATGCAGCAGGCTTTCAGAAACGGAAGCCATCTATTTCTATCCTACTAACTCTTTTAAAGTGACTGTAATGACCCGGTTGTCTATAGATTTTGTTGTCCATCGATTCCGATTAAGTTTTTTCCGCGACACGCAACGCATATCACTTTCAGCCATGACAAAATCGTAATCCGTTACATCATACAAACCCCGCGTGCGTTGCGTGTCGCGATCGTGACTTCATCTGTTCGGAATTCACAGCCAACAAAATTGCGAGTAATTGTTTGCCCGTTTCTTAAACGAAACTTTAGGGACCCAAATTATGGTGGGAGTCGAAAAGGTACGCTACCGTGTGCAATTAGAAGCGCTAAAATCCTCAACAAACCTTGATCTCGACCTGAAAGTGTGAGTACGAGGCACCGAAAGCCCTGTCAAAAATGTACATCCAATAAGTACGTGCCCACCAAAACATCTAAATTTTCCGGAAATCACGCGCACGCACTGTCTCCTCCTCCTCCATCTTGATAGATCGCCAAAACAAGCTCTGGATATTTTGCGGGTGCGCGTGCCCAAAAAACGCAAAATCGTCGTTGGTTGTTGGCCGTAGACAACGTGTCCCCCGACCACAAAAAACTCACGACAACAAGAGGATCATTGGCAGTTGGCTGGGTGGGTGGCCGGTCAACTTTTAGGCGGATGAAAAGCGAGAAAGAAAAAAAGCCGGGAATGGAAAGGAAAATCCCTGAGCGTCGCCTTTCTGCGAACTAGCCTAGCAGATAGCAGACTACTGCGCGCCCAGCTGCAGACCGGCAAAAAAATGAGAGAAATCTCGTGGGAGAAATTCGTTGATCGTTGTTTTACTCGTTTCTCGGCTCGTATCTCGTTTTCGGGCTGTGTAATTTTGTGGTTAGCGCAAAAACCATTTTTCGAGCCATTCCAGACGGAACTTTAAAAAAATTGAAGGGCGTCCAGCCTCGAAATTTTAGAGGATTGTCGTTTAACCGACGATTTGCAATCCTATCCTATAAGCGAGAAAAGTATGTCTGTTTTCTGTACAGCCGATTTCTCGGCCGTCAGGCCGAATTTCGAGCTGATTTTTGGCATGGAGGTGGAGAAACACATTTGTCAGTGATGCATTTTTTTGTTTTGCGAAATTCCTTCATTTGACGATTTTATAACCAAAATAGTGAAAAAGCCTTAACGTTTCGCTGAAAAAAAGGTATGTCCGGAGGTTTTCTCGGCCGCTAAGAGGAGTTGGGCGCTGATTTTTGGAGGGTAAATGGAAGAAACAATTCTCCCGATACTATTTTCTGGATTTTGCCAAATTCCTTAAAATAAAGTTTTTATGAGCAATTTACTATAAGGTCCTTAATAAAATGGCCGCAGTCCCGTGGTGTCCGGGCCATAACCCGAATCCCAGATGGAATTTTGGGCTGTAATTTTGTCCACTTATGTATTCGATAGTGGGGATCACGCGTATCTTATTATTTTTACAAATTTTCGGCGCATTTAGATTCAAAAAGAGAATTTTGTAAAGTTACCAGAAGTCGAAGTCCCCCCTCACGGGATGCCCCGCCCCCAGGACAAAAGAGGGCTTTCCCGCCGCTCATCCCCATCGCCCCGTGGTGTAGTGGATTGGCGCCCGGTCTAACAAGCGCGTGGTCCGGGGTTCGAATCCGCGCCGAATTTGACTTTTTGCCTTTTGAGAGTTCAACGACAAAACATTTTGCTAGGCCCTCGGTGTGCGAGGTTTAGGCCTGGCCCTCGCTCTAGCGCCGCAGGCCAAAGAAAACGTACTTGGCCCAGGCTCTGGCGCCGCAGGCCAACGATGGGTCCTTGACCTAGGCTCTCGCGCCGCAGGCCAAATCCTGGAGAAAAACCAGTAACTAGCGCCGCAGGCTCAGAGATTCTAACGCAACGCTGGCTCTGGCGCCGCAGGCCAAAGAAAAGGTCCTTGACTTACGCTTTCGCGCCGCAGGCTGAATCCGAGCGAAAAATCAGTAGCAGCGCCGCAAGGCAATAAATGGTTCCTTGAGTCAGGCTCTTGCGCCGCAGGCTTCAATAATAGGAAAGGGAATTCATGATTCCTAGACGGGGTCCAGTGGGAAAGGGCCGCGAAGCGGTCTTTTTCCACTGGTCCTATCCTATAAGCGAGAAAAGTATGTCTGTTTTCTGTACAGCCGATTTCTCGGCCGTCAGGCCGAATTTCGAGCTGATTTTTGGCATGGAGGTGGAGAAACACATTTGTCAGTGATGCATTTTTTTGTTTTGCGAAATTCCTTCATTTGACGATTTTATAACCAAAATAGTGAAAAAGCCTTAACGTTTCGCTGAAAAAAAGGTATGTCCGGAGGTTTTCTCGGCCGCTAAGAGGAGTTGGGCGCTGATTTTTGGAGGGTAAATGGAAGAAACAATTCTCCCGATACTATTTTCTGGATTTTGCCAAATTCCTTAAAATAAAGTTTTTATGAGCAATTTACTATAAGGTCCTTAATAAAATGGCCGCAGTCCCGTGGTGTCCGGGCCATAACCCGAATCCCAGATGGAATTTTGGGCTGTAATTTTGTCCACTTATGTATTCGATAGTGGGGATCACGCGTATCTTATTATTTTTACAAATTTTCGGCGCATTTAGATTCAAAAAGAGAATTTTGTAAAGTTACCAGAAGTCGAAGTCCCCCCTCACGGGATGCCCCGCCCCCAGGACAAAAGAGGGCTTTCCCGCCGCTCATCCCCATCGCCCCGTGGTGTAGTGGATTGGCGCCCGGTCTAACAAGCGCGTGGTCCGGGGTTCGAATCCGCGCCGAATTTGACTTTTTGCCTTTTGAGAGTTCAACGACAAAACATTTTGCTAGGCCCTCGGTGTGCGAGGTTTAGGCCTGGCCCTCGCTCTAGCGCCGCAGGCCAAAGAAAACGTACTTGGCCCAGGCTCTGGCGCCGCAGGCCAACGATGGGTCCTTGACCTAGGCTCTCGCGCCGCAGGCCAAATCCTGGAGAAAAACCAGTAACTAGCGCCGCAGGCTCAGAGATTCTAACGCAACGCTGGCTCTGGCGCCGCAGGCCAAAGAAAAGGTCCTTGACTTACGCTTTCGCGCCGCAGGCTGAATCCGAGCGAAAAATCAGTAGCAGCGCCGCAGGCAAATAAATGGTTCCTTGAGTCAGGCTCTTGCGCCGCAGGCTTCAATAATAGGAAAGGGAATTCATGATTCCTAGACGGGGTCCAGTGGGAAAGGGCCGCGAAGCGGTCTTTTTCCACTGGTTAGTACATAAAGTACGTCGAGTCTATGGGGGTGTCTGGATGTTAAAGATTTTTTTAAAGGTAGTGAAGGGAACCTAGTCGCCGTTATTCGAATAGTAGGTCAGAGAGAAAGAGCAAAAGAGAGAGATCGAGAAAGAGAGAGAAGCGAGAGAGCGCGCGCGAGGGAGAGAGCGAGTGAGAGGAACAGAGAGCGAGCGAGAGAATGAGAGAAACGGAGGACGAGAGAGGGGGCGTGAGAGGGGGCGAGAGGGAGAGCGAGAGAGAGAGAGAGTCTATCTGCAACAATGTATGCTTTTATGCTAATTTATTTTAAACTGTTTTCTTTCCTATAAGATCGTACGTAATTTTAAATAGGTAGTTGTATTCATTTTTCAAATCAACCGAGTTTCTTAAGTTTCAGGCTTCAGAAAAGTTCCTATGTGAATCGACCATTTCTAACGAAATCAACTTAAAAACAGAAAACATATGGTTCCATTTGCCTTTCCTCCTCGACCTCTCCAGATATTTATACACCACCGCCCAGAAAACCGCTGCCTGGCACTGCTGGCGACGATCCGTTGCCCAACGTTTTTTCCCGTTTTTCCGACTGATCGCATTTCGGCGACCGTTTCTGAATGTAGAGGAACGCCTTGGCCTTGGCCAACTTAATCGACCGGAAAAGAGGCTGAATAGAGGATTTTTATCTCTGATTTTTGCTCATGATGTCTCTGACTCTATGACCTAGCTCTCTCGCTCTCTTTATCTCTCTCTCTTTCTCTCTCTCTCTCTCTCTCTCTCTCTCTCTCTCTCTTTCTCTCTCTCCTGACGCCGTGTTTTGCATCCAAATGATCCGGATGGTCAGCTGATAGGGTCAACCCGAGGGCCTGCTTTTTTGCAGAAAAAGGATAGATCTTTGTATGAGAAATAGAAAAAGTAGGCCATGGCTACTCCTTGATAAGGGTGTGGACGGGTATTAGGTTGGCACGTAGCCCTGGGGTGTGGTGTGGTAAAGGTCAACTGCGAAGGTAACGAGTAACCTCGAGTTTTGGTTTGGAATTAGGCTTAGGCTTAGACGTAGGTTTGGGCTTAGGCTTCGGTAAGCTTTAGGCGTCGGGATTTTCACCGTCAAATTGACCATTTATTAAAGAAATCATAGATGCTTTATTTTCAATGATGGTTCGGATTTGTAGTCTGGATCTGGGCTATAATGAGATGGAGGGAGAACTGTCCAGTCAAACTGCACGAGACCAAACTGTGGCCACAAACTCTATTTCCAACATGACAACGCTCGTCCGCATGTTTCAAGAAAGTTGTTTCAAGAAAACTACTGCAGTTTGACTGGAGAGTTCTCCTTCACTCTCCTTATAGCCCAGGGTTGGCCCCATCAGACTACTGGCTTTTCGGAGCCCTGCAACGCTATCTGGAAGGGAGGGACTTCGAGACACATGGAATGGTCGAGGCGGTAGTCATGACCTTCTTCGACTCGTGGCCCGTCGGCTTTTACAGCGAGGCTATCTAGAAGGCTGTCTCAACGCTGACAACGAGTCATAGACGATGATGCCATATACTGTTGATATTACAATGCTGTGCTTTTGAAGTTATTCAAAATTAAAAAGTGACAAAGACTTTCCAGTCAACCTAATATTTCTATTAATGCACGAACTACGCCATTCAAATATTTGAATCTCCCGCCATTTTTTATCTTTTCCTAGCTTCGGACCTATAATCACTCGCAATAACGTCTAACGCAATAAATTTCTGTTATTTTTCATTTCGTTTCTGCTTTTCGATAGATTTTTACTGATTTTTAAAAATACATAGTTCTTTCAGGCGATGGACTTCCTCGTCTTCCCTCCAGAGATTCAACGTGGCATCCTGAGTTTTCTCGACTTCAAGACCCTGTATCACTTCGCGAGAACCAGCCGGAATTGTTGGAAGCTGGTTGAGGATGCGCCGAAGTCATTCGACGGCACTTTATATATCCACCGATTTAGCTGCCGGTACTCCAAGATACCATTCAGCCCTCATTTTCGGCACATGCTGCCGGACCGTACCGTCAAATTACTTTTTGACAATTCCACTTTGGAAGTGCTGGAGATCTCATGCCCAAGGTTGTCTCGACTCGTCATAAGGGCCGAGAGTCTAAATATCGATTGTTTTGTTGATGACATTGTCGATATGTTGCGCCGCTACAAGCCGATCGGGCATCCATACAAAAATGTTCAACTCAGCGATACGGCGCCACTGCCTAGACTGTCGAGGTGGCTATCGATGTCTAATTGCGACAAGTTTGAGCTCCGGACATCGGCTCCATTAAACCAGTACCTAGCCATTAAACATCAGAACGCCACGTATATGGTCGCGGGTTTTGTGGCTTCGCAGGGAGTTGGATACTTTTCCGAGCTGCTCCTGAGAGAATGGCTGGCTCAAGAGAGGACAGTTGAAGCCGTGCAAATTCTGTGCGGAGAATGCTACGATCTGGACGACAGTTGGATTGACAGATTCGCCTGGGACCTTAAGGACGACGTCGAGGACCCATGGGGCGGCGAACAGATTTGCAGGCTAAAAAGGACGGATGGGAAACGTTTAACGATGATCCACTCTAGTCAAACGGGCACGCACGAGCCCTACCGCCAGTTGAGGATCCGGATGCAAACTTATTAAACGCGGAGTTGTACGCCATCATTTATCTTCCTAATCGTTTTTTCTTTTGCTAACTAAATTTCCATGTGATTAAAACTATGCCATTTTTGTAATTTTGTTCAACGCGAATCGTCGGCTTATTTTGGCTTTATGTTGAATAAAGCGTGTAATCCTTTCGAGACACTTTTTGATATTGATTTTATACATACGGTTTGCATAATGTGGCAGGGACAGAGGCGTTTTGGAGTTTGTTTATTGATTCGATTGCGCGCCCCGGGGCCGGATTATGCAAATAACCCTCATTACGATTGAGAAATCGTTTACTTTGTCTAGGTTTCACCTCTATTCCTCATCAAATTTTATTAATCTTTATCTAAATTACAGATCCTATCAATATGCTAACTACCTCTTTTAATCTCAATTTAACAAAAAATAACTTTTTAAAACTAGCACAACCGTAACTTTTAGATCCCAGCTTGTCGAGATTTATTGTTTTGATACAAAAATTATTTGTCATAGTTTCATTGGGTAAGTACTAGACGTACATACTTATTTACTTACCTCTAACTTTTACTTACTTTTTAGGTAAGCGCTGATTTACAATTAGCGGCTACACTTTACTTTTACCCCCGCTGAAAGTTTTTGACTATAACTTTTGTATTTTACCTTATTGTAGGCTCAAATTAAAAATTTTAGTATATTTTTCGACGCTCTATCGAGGGGCGTTGAGAAAATCCCGACAAACTAAGCGAACATACCGAAAACTTTGAAAGGTGGGTGGTTAGCTGTGGGGGTAAAATAAAGTCTCACCAAATTAGCGATTCCCCTATTTGTGTTTGCAATTTTTCGCGCATCAAGCCGTTTTTCCCCCATCTATCACTTTCTTTGCAGGCAATGGACACCCAGAGTTTACCATCCGAAGTGCTGCATAAAATTTGGAGGCATTTCGACATCAAAACCCTCTACTTCTTCGCGAGAAGCTGTCGTACCCACTGGAACAACATTGAAAAATGGCCTGGCAAATACTGGCCGGGCACTTTCCATCAACACATTACGGGCTTTCGCATTACGAAGCCGCCGAACGTGATGCGGTTCCGATACCGGCTGTCAGTTTCGGAACGTACTTTCAAGCTGTTATTCGCCAACGCGACCCTCGAAAAACTTGAGGTTGTCTGCAAGCGCTTGACACCACCAGCCCCCAGGGCTGAAACGTTGTGGGTGGAATATCAAGAAGCGGAAGAAGATGATATACTCGAGGTCCTGCAATTTCATAAACCGGCCAATGCACCGTACAAGAACGTCAACATCCATGTTCGGGCATGGTCGACAAAACTGAAGCGCTGGCTGTCGGAACGGAATTGTGGAACCTTCAAAGCGTTCGTGACGGACTTGGAGGTTTTGAAGGAGGGAATGTCGATCCAACATCCACGCTTCATTCTTCGCATCAACAATCAAGCGTGGAATCGGATCCATGAGCTGGTGCAAGGTCTCATCTCTGATTGGATGGCCGGCGTGCGAGAGATTGCAATAATCCAGATTAGCTGTGGCTTGTGTACGGATGCAAATCATACGTGGAATCCATCGCTTGGCGAATCAAGAGGTTACAGGAAATGGGTAAACACCCGGGACGATGGCGCAGTGCTGCGTGTGCGCATGGAGGGTACCATCAACGGCGCCGACTTTTTCTTGGAACGAAAACCAATCGCGGAGATGTCCGACCTACACCACTTTGTTTCAAGCTTTCCTGGGTTGGTTTTCCCCCTTGTTAATTGAATTTGCATGCGTTAATAAAAGATTGGGCGGATTTAAGGCAACGAACCACTTTAACCTGGTAACGAGTCTATTGCATTGCACGGGAAAGCTAAGCCTCGGCCTTGACCTACGCCTAAACCAAAACCTAGTCCTAAGTCGAAGCCTAACATAAGCCTCAGCCTAAGTCTAAGCCTAAACACAAGCCCAAGCCTAAGCCTAAGCCTAAGCCTAAGCCTAAGCCTAAGCCTAACCTAAATCTAAGTTAATCCTGAACCCAAGCCTAAAGCTAAGCCTCAGCCTAAGTCTAAGCCTAAGCCTAAGCCGAAGCCTACGCCTAAGCCTAAATCCTACTATATATAAAAAAATAGTGTGTGTGTGTGTGTGTGTGTGTGTGTGTGCATTTGCATGCAACTTCCGTCCGTATGTTCCAGTCGTATCTCAATATGGGAGGAAGTTAAGGGTACGTATGATACGTCATTAGGTGCGCAATGGTCATGACACGACTGCACACCTATCAGATTTTTCAAAATCAGCTGTTTTCGACATTAAAAACAGGTTTTTGTCAAAATCTCGCTCGGCCTCTTTGTTAGGGATCAATTTGCATAGGCCGGAAGTAAAGAAAGCCTATATAAAGACGAGAGGGCGAGTGATTTTCATTTTTTTGTTCGGGGCAGGCGGGTGTGATTATGCAAAGTAGGGCCATCATGGGGCCTAGACGGGGCCAGGGTTGAAAAGTCGCGAAGCGGCTTTTCAACCCTGGTCTAAGTTAATCCTGAACCTAAGCCTAATCTAAGACTAACCTAAGCCTAAGCCTATGCCTAAACCTAAGCCTAACAATTTAGCTGTAAGCAAGTTGCGATCACCGCACATCCGTCGCTCTAAACAAAGGCGCGTGGCGGAACCACTGGGGGAACACGCGTTTTTGTCTATATTTGCATGCGTGTAATGGCAACAAGGCATTGTGGCTTCTGCTTTGCTAAATAGTGTCCAGATCCCCCCGAAAAATCTCCCAAAATAATGGGCTCACCGGTCGCGGTGTGCCCAGATGGCCATTCCCCCGGAATGGGACACAATGGCTATGGCTGGCAAACATCACCCAAGCAATCGCGATATAAAATCGAGGACACGCGCCGCGGATCATCATTCCCACGCTAGGATTCGATTTTTAAAACCAAAAAAGAAATTTCTAAAATGTTTACGGTATGGCCGTTGG
>CATQJA010001935.1:0-28398 GCA_958295435.1 Mesorhabditis spiculigera | reverse complement strand
AATGGCGCAATTATCTGAAATTTTTTTATAGGTATCAAATATCAAAAAAAATTGAAATCTGACTAAAAATTAACCAAAAAAATATAGCCAAGAACAAAAGTTATACCGTACCCGGCATTGCCCTCGGATGGCAGACCCATTTTCCGCCGTCATTTACCTCTCCGATACGTACCAAGTTGGGGCAAAATACCTTGAAAAATACTGTAAGCAACGTATGGCCTCAAATTTATACTTCTGGCACCATCGCGTTGTACAACTTCATGAAGCCCAGGTCTTTTTTGACGGTCCGACACAGGCGGAGGACTTCAACCCGGTCGCTCACCTGAAAACCAACTCGCGATGAAAGATTTAGCAGGAGCACTTGGCAAGCTAGCAAAGATCCTGAGGCAATGGTCCTTAGAGCTCCTTTCAAAGGACGTTGTAGTTCTAAGGCACACTAGCAAAATTCTTTGGGAATTTGAGTGTGAAAGAGCCATCATAGGCGAATTGGGAAGAGAAAGAAAGAGAGAGGATGAGAGAGAGAGAGAGAGAGAGAGAGAGAGAGAGAGAGAGAGAGAGAGCAAGACAGAGAAAGAAAGAGAGAGGCTGAGAGAGAGCGAGATAGAGAAAGCGGAGAGAGTGCGAGGCCAGAGTTCACCTGTTTATCGTATTTTCGGATGATATATTCATCCGGTCTCATACGGCTTGGAATCAGAAGTGGCCCCGTCCTTGAAGGGCCAACATTTGCATCGGATAGCAATTGATTTAACACTGAAAAGTTTTTGAATTTTCTCTCTTTTTCTCTCGCTCCCTCTCTCTCTCTCTTTCACGCTCTCTTTTTCTTTCGCCTTTCCCTTACCACTGGAATTTAGGTTGACCCGCCAAAATGTGAGTAGCACAGTGATGAGGATCATCCATGAGATGAGAGTATCACGCTGGGACATTTTGAGTGCTGAAAAGGCCAATTGCAATGCGTATTTGATGCCGCAATCGTAAGAAAATCTTCCAAAATAAGCTTAGACACAATTGCAATAGGAAAATTCAATTTCCAAAAGCAATGTTTCATGATTAAAAATGGCTCAAAAATTAAAATACGACCAGCTGTTGTAAAATATAATTTTGATTTGCATTAGCTAATGTAATGTAAGATGGCCTCTATTTTTTCATTTTTTTTTGTTTAGCGGATTCCCTTTTCGGGTGTTGCGCCCGCCCTTTCTAAACAACAGGCCCGGTGCCCCCCCCCTATCCCTCTTGAGACGGCTCCCTGCCGGGTTGCCCCAGTGCCGCATTAGCTCAGTTGGTAGAGCGTCAGACTTTTAATCTGAATGCCAGGGGTTCGAGCCCCCTATGCGGCTAATCCCTTTTTGCTTTTTTGCAGATTTGTCGAACAGTCTCAGAATTGCTTGTAAATCGTCTTAAAATAGTTTTTAGAGCCCCGAATCTTAGTCCGTGGCTAGTTTTTTGTGCTTGGACTGTTTAGATAATTTGAATAAGTATATAGCTTTGTTCCAAACTGCTTTTATCGAGAACTAGCTTTATTGAAAATTAGATCAGCTTTTTAAGGGCTTTTTAGTATTGGCGAGCTAGACTCTATTTTTAAGACCATAGTGTTTTTCCAGAGAATCGCTGTTCTTGCAATTCTCATCATTTTTTGGGGTGTCCTGTTTGAGCTAGAATTGCACAATTTTGGGTCCAGCGTCACCGATATAAAAGAGGAAAAGGGCACCATTCGGCCAAAGATTATATGGCTATTCTCAGAAAGCAATAACTAAAAAATAGGAATTTGATAAAATTTTGATAGATATGGGTTTGATAGAATTCTTCAATTTTTCTTTGTTTTCGAATATCTTTATTCAAATTGATTAATTTTTAATTGTCTTTGTAGAAAAAATTGAATTTTAACGAACTTTTCTAGGGGTTGCATTCCAATTTTTGCAATTTGGGATTCATTTCATTATTTACATATATTTACAAAGACCAAACAAGGCTGTTCTATTTATTTTACTGTTTCCAAAAATCGTGCGCCTCTTCCTCAGAACGGCTCTTCCTCAGAACTTTTGTGACCACCGGGGTGGTCGGGCGAGAGAGAGAGAGAGGGCGTGGGAGAGAGAGAGAGAGAGAGATAGAGGGAGAGAAAGGTGAGAGTGAAAGGGCTGGGCGTATTTTTCCGTGTTTACCCCCGCTTGTCAGAGCCTGAAAAGATGGGTGACCAACCGAGATTTAAGGGGCTGGTGAACTGGGAAACCCTTGATTTTTACACGATCGACAGTTTTCTTAGTTTTTAAGGTATTTAGATATCTTTTTGGTATTAAAATACTGTTTTATAGTTGTCAAAAAAGATTTCCTAAGCCGTTTTTTGGTCGCTTTTCCCCCCTCACTCAGCCAATTTTTGGTTACCTGTTTGCTACCGTCGAGCTACCTGCCCTCTCCGTGCTCTCTTGATCCCTAGCTAACCCCATTTTCCGCGGCCATGCCAACCACAGGAAATTGCCGGCTGATCGCTACGGGTTACGGCTTTTTGAAAACTAGCAATTTCTCAAGAGAGGATTGTTATTATTGGGTAAGAGTGCAGTTTACCCCACCCCCCAGCCTAGCTCCTCAGTCATACGTCCTATTGATGCGCCGAGTATCTCAAAATGTTCGCCGTGGTCGAAAACCTCTAGAAAAGTTGTTTACTTGCGCCAAAAATTGTTAAAAAATTTTTTATAACAATTATAAGTCTGGGTTTTCCTTAGTTAATTTTTGCTGTTCCAAAGTGAGTTTTCGTATCTCGGCTATCTTTTGACGTACAGAGCTGTGAATAGTACCAAAATGTAGCTCTTGCTCTAGAGAATAAGCCTACAGTACGTTTGAGTCGAAAAAAATAGCGGAAAATAAAAATATTTGAGTTTTAGGCTCCTGGTACATTGAAGCACAGCGGCTTAATCTTTTCAACTTTCAAAATCTTGTAAAAAAATTTCTAACAATTTTTGCCGTAAGGAAACAACTTTTTTAAAGGTTTTCGGCCACGGCGAACATTTTGAGATACTCGGCGCATTAATAGGACGTATGGCCGAGGAGCTGGGCTGGGGGGGGGGGTAAACTGCACTTAAGCCCATTATTCTTATTTGCAAGAATTAATACGTCTAAAAACCAATGGTTACAAATTTTATAAAAATTATACAAGTTTATAATTATAAGTTATGGGTTTGAGTTTTATCACCCTTTTCGGCAAAATGAATGGATTTTTATAAAGTACGAAATTTCTGGAGCTTTTCCGAAAATTGTAGATTTTAATATCTCTTTAAATGCGTTCCAAAAGCTCGATTTCAAAGCTAATTATTGATTTGCTGAAGCCTAGGTTGCGTTAATTCTAAGGTATTAGGGCTAAACAAAAAAAAAAGATGTCGTATTTCGTCGGTATAATATTTCCTTAAATATCTTTCTGAAGCCCGTTTTCCCGCGCTTCAGAAACTTTACTTCAGCAAGTACCGAATTTTTCCAAAGAGCTATTTTTATGACTTGTTATCATCGAAGAAAACCCGTTTTTATCTTAATTACTGTATTTCAATCACTTCTTATTGTAAATTCTTTTACAATTTTTTATGATCGACTTCTTTTAGTAAAACATGATTCTGCTGCTCTCAATAGTCGGGCTAGCCGCATTCCTATTTCATCAATTTTACTGGAGGAGGAGAGGATTTCCGCCAGGTAATTTTTTGGACAAATAATTACCATATCAAACCTATAACAAACACCGTAAACTGATTTTTGAAATTCACTAATGTATCAAAAACGGTTGGCGGACACGATTTCGAAAATCACCATTTCGAAAATCACCATTTCGAAAAATCACGATTTCGAAAGACACCATTTCGAAAGTCACCATTTCGAAAAGACACCATTTCGAAAAGACACCATTTCGAAAATCACCATTTCGAAAAGTCACGATTTCGAAAATCACCATTTCGAAAATCACCATTTCGAAAATTACCATTTGGGAAACAGGATTTAGCAATAGCCCATTTCCCAGTCGCAGAAAAAAAAATTATTTTCGTTGGCTGGTTTGAGTTTGAGTCGGGGGTCTATTTTTCCATTGGAGATATGATTAATTTTATTATAGACACCACCAAAAGAATTTCTATTACATCACTAGTCATATCCGAGAAAAACCGTAGTTTTTTGACACTGCAATTTTTATGCCTGTTTGAAACCGGGTCTTTTCGAACTGGGGATTTTTTCGAAATGGTGTGTTTCGAAATCGTGACTTTTCGAAATGGTGATTTTCGAAATGGTGTCTTTTCGAAATGGTGTCTTTTCGAAATGGTGACTTTCGAAATGGTGTCTTTCGAAATCGTGATTTTTCGAAATGGTGATTTTCGAAATGGTGATTTTCGAAATCGTGACAGGGAATCATCAAAAACCCCTTTGCAGGACCAGTCCCCCTGCCATTTGTCGGAAACATGTTGGAAGTGATTTGGAAACAACCTGGCTATGACGCATATTTGGACTGGGAGAAGAAATACGGGCCGATCGTTACATATTATATGGGTATGTAATCATGATATCAGGAGGTACAAAAAACCGTTTTTAAAGGGGCAGGCAATCCAAAAAAAAAACAGTCCAAGCAGCAAAACGTATACAGGGTGTCCCAAAAAAATCCCCCCCCCCCCCCTCTAGCCGGACGCAGACCTATCCCATTTTTACGATTTAGGTATTTATCGAACGCTCTCGGAAAGGCGAGTCCAGCACGTCTTGCCGACTTTCGGCCTTTTTCAGGCAAAAAGGACTAGCTTTTTTGTCCAAAACACAGTTTAACCGGTTTAAGCGCTATCCAAGCTGTTTTGTTCGCAAACGGCTTCCAAAGGGCTGTCGTTGGGCTGCCAGGCAAGGCATAAAAATTCCTAAATTCCGATTTTTGTAAAAAACGCCCTGGTCAGAAAAACATCCGAAAATCCGCGCGTTTCGCAAAAAACATGAGTAAATGATAAAAAAATTTCAGAATTTTAAGAATCGAAGATACGTGCTGGACTCGACTTTCCGAGAGCTTTCGATAGATACCTAAATCGTAAAAATCGGACAGGTCTGCGGCCGGCTAAGGGGGGGTTTGGGACACCCTGTACAGACGTCGCACTAAAGTGTATTCAGCTTGATCTGAAGGCAAAAGGACAGTAAATATTCAGATTGACTAGTCACGAAGGCAATTTTTTGGAGTAAATTTGCCTTCCCAGTCCCTTTAAAATAGTCTGGCGATCTGAGAGGAAGGTTTAAACACGATCTAGGGCTGAAAATAGCGCCACCAAAAGCTCGCAGACAAATCGCAATAATAGGTTCTGGGAACGGGTTTTGACACCCCCAATAAAAATTCCCACGTGGTCTGGGGGAAAATGCAAATTTCACTACATCTCGCTTAAGTATAGGCGTGTGTTTTTGCCGATACCTAGTCGGGACTTTGGTCGCAGAAAGATTGATACGAAAAATTCAATAAAGTAATTTTACACGTCTCAAAAAAAATGAAAAAAAAATCAAATTGGCCGAAATTTTGTACAGAAAATTGCAAAACCAAAGGCGCACCCATCCTTTGTCGTTCAATGAGCGTGCCCTGAAACTTGTGCCACCCCCGCGCTTCACATGCCAAATGTTTGCCTAGCTGACTAAAAACGGGGTTTTCGTTGAGCCCCGGTGTCGGCTTCAACTACCCGATAAAATTGATGGGAATATTTTGGCGAGCCTTCGAACGGGAAGGACAGCATTGAACGTTACATTTTACACTAGAAGAGACCTAAAAATCCAGAGAACAAAAACACGGTTTCTGAATAAAAAATGGGTAAACGGGCAGCAAAACCTAGTTGTCGAGACCTAGGAAAAGAAAGGGTTTAATTCTCACGCTTCGCGGTCCCTTTAATACGACGAAAACCGTCAAAATGGCTTGATATAACGTTAACGCTTTAGGAACCAAACGTATTGTGGCCATCACCAGCTACGAGATGATGAAAAAGTACATCGTTCAGCAGGGCGACAAATTCAGCGATCGCGAGCATTTCCAGGGCTTTAATGATATGTATCGAGGTATGAATTAAACATCTCCGTCGTTCTCTCTCTATCTCTATCTATCTCTCACTCTCTCTCTCTCTCTCTCTCGCTCTCTCTTTCCACATCTATTAATTCCAGGTGGAAACTATGGAATTATCGAGTCGGACGGCCAACTTTGGCGAGACCAGCGCCGCTTCGCCATCTCGACTTTGCGAGAGTTTGGAATGGGAAAGAATTTGATGCAAATAAGGGTACGGTAGCCGGGAGATACTTTACAAAATCGGAAATTTTAGGTACTCGAGGAAGTCGACTATATGTTTGCGAGGGTGGAGAAGGCCGGGATGAAATTGAGCGTGAGTTTGAATCGAGAAAGAGAGAGAGACAGAGAGAGACAACGAAAGAGAGAGAGACAGCGGAAGAGAGCGAGAGAGATAACCAAAGCCTAACCCTAGTTTTTAGGCAAAAGAGCTTCTCAACATTGCTGTAGGCAACATTGTCAATGGAATCATTTTTGGCTATCGTTTTGATGAAACTACACTACCTCAATTTTGGAACATTCGCCGTATCGTTCAAAAACAGCAGCAAGAAATGCCGAGCTTCATCGCCATCATTCTGTGGCCCCCGTTCCGGCATTTCCCATACTTTAGAGGTATCGCCTAGGCCCAATCCTAAGCCCAATCCTAAGCCTAATTGTAGAAATGTAAATCGGAAATTTTATAGACTCCTGGAAACGTCTCCAAGGATATCGTGACGATTTGTTCGGATATTTCAATGCCCAAATCGAGACCCATCGAAAGGAAATGGACTTTGATGCTGAGGTAGGTGAAGAATAGGGCGAGAGAGTGAGAGAGAGAGAGAGAGAGAGAGGGGGGGGAGAGAATGAAAGCGAGAAAACGGCGTCGTCGAAAAGTACGTAATCCAAGGGCATTATTGATGGACGACTGAAGCGTTGGCACTTATTGCGCTGCTGAAACTCGTCAGGGAGGGGCTGGGAAAGAGCAATATAACGACAGCTGGTGCTGATAAGCTGGCAGAAGTTATTATAAAAGCCTTTGGGAAAGCAGGGTGGCACTAAAATAGTTTAAAAAACTTTTTAAAGTTCAATTTTCTCTTCAGGAAAGTCAGTGCATGGCCGAGGTCTACCTGAAAGAGCAGCGAAAACACCAGAACGAGCCAGATCAGGGCGGCTTTAGGTAAGAGAACCCTGCTCAAAAAATAAAATTTACTTTCCAGCGACATCCAACTCCGGAATATCGTTTTTGACATTTGGTTGGCAGGTACGGTATCACATGAATTGATTTGTGCCAAAATTGGAGGTCAAATTTTTGGCTGAAAATGTCGAAACCTGGTGTTTGAGAAAACTAATGGTTGAGTTGAAGCAAGTAAAGCTAA
This sequence comes from Mesorhabditis spiculigera, assembly GCA_958295435.1. Lineage (NCBI taxonomy): Eukaryota > Metazoa > Nematoda > Chromadorea > Rhabditida > Rhabditidae > Mesorhabditis > Mesorhabditis spiculigera. The sequence continues at coordinate 21,015 of CATQJA010001935.1, read as the reverse complement.
TGTCACTATTTAGCATTTGATCACGACAAAATAGGAATGCAGGCTGGTGAATTTCGCCCTTCTCTTAGGCGGAAAGCGAATTTGTCTTTTTGTGCAGCCCAATAGAAATTCACGGCGATTTTGGCAGCTCTGAACTCACTAAAGTTATCAACTAACTCACTCCAACAACTATCAATGGCAAAATGCCGCAGCTGAAAAGCCTAGATGCCAGACCGTGCGTTCGGGAAGCTATTAGCAGCAGCGCATCGTAGATGATCAAGATCGCCGCTCCAGCTATGGCACGCTTGAGATTGAATCTAAAGGCTTGAAGCTCCGCTTGGCAAACTGGTTACATCACGACTAGCTAAACAGAAACTATCCTGGGGAGGATTTTTGAGCACTAGCTAGACTTTTTCTTCTACCAAGGGCCGAATGGAAATTAATTCGATATCATCGCATCAAAAAAATCCTAAAAAATGGGGGTTTTGAAACTCGGACCGCGCGGCACTACTAAAGAACAGGTTCTCTCTAAATCACTCTCAAAATTCCATACGAATCCCCGCCTACTCAGTCCCTTTAACCTCCACTTCTAGGCCTCGACACTACCGTTACCACCCTGCAATGGGGCCTCAACTTTTGCTTCAACCACCCGGAACTCCGCGTCTTTGAAAAGATGCACGAGGAGCTGGATAGAGTTGTCGGGCGGAATCGGAAAGTGGAGATGAACGACCGGAACCAGTTGCACTACTGCAATGCCGTAATCGCAGTAAGGACTCGTATGAATTTTTGTTAATTTTTACGATTTAGGAAACGCAACGATTCCTCAACCTCGTGCCCCAGAATTTGATGCGAATCGCTGGGGAAGATGTCAATATTGAGGGGTACCTGATACCGAAGGGTACGGTAGTAATCCCGCAGATTAGCTGTGTGCTGTTTAATGAGGAGGTGGGTTCGAGAAGCAATTAATTGTTTGAAATTGGGTAGCATAGCAAGAGAGGGAGAGCGAGAAGGCGAGAGAGAGGGAGAGAGAGAAAATTGGGGAAAAGGACCCAAGAAATCTCATATAATCTTATAATCTTATAATTTATGTAGTATCCAATTATGGGAAAGCTAGAGAGAGCGAAAGAGAATGAGAGAGAGAGAGAGAGAGGGAGAGAGAGAAAATTGGGGGACCTAAGAAACAGAGTCAGAGCGCGGGTGAGAAGGGAAGAGGGTAAAAAGTTTGACGATTTAAAACAGCGCGAGAAAGAGAGAGAGAGAGAGAGAGAGAGAGAGAGAGAGTGAGAAAAAGAGAGAAAGCTGCGAAAACAGGAACAAGATTATGTGCTAACGACAGCGTGGGAACAAAATTCTCTATAGATCGTTAGCTGAAAAAACCAGATGTAAAATTACTAAACGAGCACGATACAACGACAAAAATCATCACGGAAAACGGGAAATTACGAATTTTTAAATACAAAAGGAACCCGGCGACAGTGTGCGCCATAGAGCCCCCCTTTCAGGCTTGGAATTCCCGGGCCTTCATGCTATTCATAGAGCGTATGAGAAATAGATACATTTTTGTTCAAAAAGACAGTCAATAGCTCGCTTTTCAGCTCTTCCCGGAACCCCGGAAATTCAAGCCCGAGCGCTTCATCAACGAGGATGGGACGTTTAAGAAGGTATAATTGAGATTGAAGCTACCAATCTTAAATAGAAGCCGTGAATGGAATCAACTAATTATGTTAAAACTAATTTTAAGGTGCCAGAGCTTGTCCCATTCTCAATCGGGAAGCGACAATGTGCCGGAGAGGGCCTGGCGCGCCTCGAGCTTTTCTTGTTCTTTACCAATTTGGTGCATAAATATGAGGTAAGCTATTAAAAATTGTAATCGTTGACTTTCTCTCTCCCTCTCTCTCTCTTTCTCTCGCTCTCTCTCGCTCTCTCTCTCTCTCTCTCTTCTCTCTATCGCTCTCTCTCTTTCTCTCTCTCTCTCAGGTACAAAGGGCCCTATCTAATTTAGTATTAAATACATTTTCAGCTCTCCGTCGACGAACTCCCAAAAAATGGAACGCACCTTTAAGACGATCACCGAGATCCCGGAATTTGATCTGACTTTTAAGGAGCGATTTTGATTGTATTTTTATGACATGTACATATTTTTCATGATCTTGAGCCGCATTTCTCATGCGATAAACCCGAATCCAGAAGGATATGATAGCTCCATCAGCGCATTAATGACCTGGGGGACAACTGGCGCGATTTGAGCCATGGCATAAAGGCTGAAAAAAGCTACGTTTCCTCAAAATTTGCTGGCTAAGTTTGCATACCTCCACCAGCATCGGGATTTCTTTGCCGTAATTCCATCATTTCATACCTTCAACTTTCCACCTTACCAGCTCGATGCCGCGGGAGAAGAAGGTTCACGCGCCCGACTGGGAGCTTCTCGCGTACCGCGACAAGGACGAGACCACCTGCCCTGTCGTGTGCGGCTTTGACGATAGGAGGAGCTGTGATGGATGGTGGGATACCTTAGCTATTCCTAACATAGAAATGGATAGAGATAGCGAGAGAGAGAGGGGAGAGCGATAGAGAATAAGGGTGATTCTAATCTTTTCAGGGTCCGCATCGGCGACTGTGAGCTGATGCACGGCTGCAGCGGCTGCTACACGATTGTCATCTATTTCTCGATGCTCTTGCTCGCCCCGGCCATCCTCATCGCGCTGCTCGTCGGTTACAGTAAGTGGGGGCAGTTTTTGGCGAGAGAGGGAGAGTGAGAGTAAGAGCTAGAGAGAGGGCTAGAGAGAGAGAGAGAGAGAGAAAGAGAGAGTGAGCTAGCTACTGAGAGCGAGAGACAGGGAGCGAGAGAGCATGACCTAACCAAATTTTTCCAGTATGCTTCCAACGTGGTCGTGCCGGGAAGAAGCCGTTCGCGTGAAAAGCCGACAACCACATGCCATTAAGCGCTCCAACCCTGCCGAAAAAGCTTTAAAAATATGGTCACTATCGAAATCTGTCACTTGGTCTCGTTTCATTGCTTAATAAATTGTTTTATGCTTTTATTGAGCGGAGGAGAACGGCTCCGACACACAATGGAAGCGATACCCGAATCGATAGAGAGGATCTTTATTTTCCTCAAACACGCAGAAAATAAATGGCAATCGAGTTTGTGAAAACGGCAATTGATAATGATTTGAAATGGTGAATTAACTAGCTTCGCCTTAAGGGGGTCGCTTGAACGTGAGGGCCCATCAGCCGCCGATCATCTTCTTGCCGGCCTTCCCGCGCTTGTAGCCCACTAAAAACGGGTTTTTCGGCCAACTTTTTCCAAGCTATTTTTGTCGGTAATTTTAGTTCAAAAATCGATATTCTTGTAGTTACACCGCTAGTAGACCGACTAAAAACCGTCACAAAAAACCCACTATAACCGACGAAGGCGCCGATGGCGATGGCGGGCAGCATGAAGCAGGCGACCATGTAGACGATCACCATGCAGTAGCCGCTCGAGCCGGGATGCACCTTGCATTCACAGAACAGGATTCTGAAATAGATAAAATGGAGGAGAGAGGGAGAGAGACAGCGCGAGAGACAGCGAGAGAGACAGAGAGAGGTAGAGAGGTCGAGAAAAAGAGAGAGAGAAAGAGAGCGTGAAAGAGCAACAACGAGAGAGAGAGAGAGCGAGAGAGCGAGAGAGAGAGCTGAGAGAGAGAGAGAGAGAGAAAGAGAGAGAGAAAGAGAGAGAGAGAGAGAGAGAGAGAGAGAGAGAGAGAGAGAAGGGAGAAAGAGGGGGAGAGACTCACCCTGCCCAGCATCGCTTCGAGCTGTCGTACGCAAGATGGAACGGCGTCTCTTGGGCCATGTCGCGGCGGCGGCGCGTGGGGCGAGGTGCCATTTGCCAACCGAATTAGCAGCCGGTTTTCGGAGGTATTACCATTTCGAGAGCGACAAATGGTCTATGTATCTGTATTCAAACTTCGCAGGCAAATTTGAGATTTTGAATTTCACGTTGGGCAAGACAAATGCTTGAAAAACGTCCAAAAACTTAAATTTTCAAAAAACAGCAAGAGGAAGACAATCATCACTGGCACGAGTTCCACCGCCCCCCCCCCCGCTAAGAACCGAGTACCAAAGTTTTCTGGGAACGGAGGGGGAGGGAAACTAAAATTTAACTGTATTTTTGAAATTTCCAGCAACTTACAAAAATTCCGCGAAATCGATACGGGCTTTTTTGCCAAGGCAAGCAAGCAGAGGCAATTGTTGACATGAAACATGTTGAATTAAACGATTTATTCGAATGTACATAACACCAAGAATTGCGACTGTTGTGTTGAATCGACGAATGCGGTGACTGCGAAAACGCTTGAGACGCTTCTTCTGAAAAAAATCATTAAGAAACAAAATGTTATTTTTTTTACCTTTTTAACCTGGAAAATGTTAATGTGCTGATGAGGGCGGCTTTGGTCTATCGTTTTCCCTTCCCGATGTAGTAGCCGACTGAAAAGTTTTTTAGCATAAGGCAAGCTAGCAGAGATTATTTGGGAAACAGGGCCAATACCGTACCCGCCCCGAGAAGCGCCGCGCAGCAGACCGCCGGGACACACATCAGCAAGAAGACGCAGAACATCATCGAGTAGTAGCCACCGTAGGTTTCTTCCTTTCCATGTTCATTTTTTCCAATCCTGAAATAAACTCGTGGAAGCAAAGCCTAAGCCTAAGCCAAGCCCAAGTCTAGACCTAAAACTAAGTCCAAGCCGAGTCCGAAGCCTTTTTCTAAGCCCAAGCCTCAGCCTAAGCCCAAGCCCAAGCCTAAGCCTAAGCCTAAACCCAAGCCTAAGCCTAAGCCTAAGGCTAAGCCTAAGCCTAAGCCTAAACCAAGGCTAAGCCAAGCTTAATCATAAGCAGAAGCCTCAGCCTCGCCTAAAAACCTCCAAAAGCCAACCATCCCTCGCACCACCGACTGGTGCCCCAGCCGAACACCTCGCGCTTGGGCCGTCGATTTCTTGCTTCCAGCGGCGGCGCCATGCCGCTCCGAGTGACGGTAGTTTTGAGAAATATTTTCTTTTTGGGCTGCCGATCGATTCCAGCTCAGTATGCAAATTTGGGCTTATTCCTAGACTCGCGGTGCTGACAGTAAATTATTGATCAGCGTTTCGTACCGGTATTTCTGCAAAATTTACGATGCTGATGGTCGCTTGGGACAACGATAGTAATTGTAAGGGCAAAAAAAATTTATCTAATACGGCTCGTCTGTTGGCGATTCCGATTTTGAGCAACTTCAGATTGGGGAACGCCCGAGGATACGGTAATCGTAACCGGGGCCTGGTCAGACTTCAGTTTAAAGTTAAAAAAAAAATGGATTAAATGAAATTAGGCAAAATTTTGAATGGTTTTATAATAAAATAAAAATATAAAATTTAAAACTTAAAAAAATATTTATTTTTTTTAATTAAAATAATAAATATAAAAAGACCAAGAGCCATAATTACAAAACAAAAATTATAATAAAAATAAAAAAAAAATTAAAAAAAAATAAAAAATAAAATAAAAAAAAATAAAAAAAAAATTAATAAAATGAAATTGGAAAAAATTTTAAAAAATTTTTAAAAATTTTAATCGATATGGAAGAAGGGGAAGGAATTAGGAATAACCAACAATAATTCAAAAATACGTCCTTTTTTCCTCAATTCACACCAAAAAACGTCTCCTTGTTAGCAGGATGACGTATGTGGCGCTAAAGCATATTTTTAGAAGAGAGAGAGGGAGAGAGCGAGGGGAGAGAGAGCGAGAGAGAGACAGTGAGTGAGAGGGAGAGGGGGGAGAGGGGAGGGACGAGGGTAGGAGCGAGGTAGGAGCAGAATTTTACCTTGTAATAGCTTGACATCCCTGCCAAAGGGCAGTAAATAGCAAAAATGTTGCCAATGTCGAGGCCAAATATTGCTGTCCGATCGCCATGGTTACATTCAGGATTATTCCGGTTATCAGATTGGAGATCATCTAAAAAGGCAAAGTTGCAACGACCTAATCCCCAAGGATCCCCGCTAGCCCTGTCTTGCTCAATCCTCAGGGCAGATTGGCAGAGATTCCTCGAGAATTTTAAGCTTTTTTTTTCTTCACTAGTTGACGATTTTAACGAATTTTTCTAATATCGTTTCAAAAATCGTTTTTCGCCACCCCTTGAAGCCCACCTGAGCCGCCAGCCTCATCTCCTTCTTCAGCTGCTCCCGTTTTTGTTTGCTATTCTGATGAGATTGGATGGCTTGAAAAGATCGGATCCGCTTGCGCATTAAATAGAAAATTGCCGCGTCAAATACCGTTTGAATTGAGAGCACAATATAGGAAGCCAAGATCTGAAATCATCATTTTGTAATCGATAATCTAGGAAAACCTGTGTGTAATACATAATCTCCTCCCCGCACGCTCCCTCGACATAGAAAAAGTTTTGGCCGTACGGGATGAAGATGGCACCACAGCCGGCTGAAAATGGGGGTTGTCATTTCCCCAAGGTTTTTTGATAGCTTGCCTACTTTTGCGAGCGTTTCCGGAAAGGCTTCCTTAAGGATCTTTGCTAGTTCTCGGGCCGATAGGCAAAATTTAACTAGGACTTCTCAATGCTTTCTGCTAGCCTGCCTGATGCAGACTTCCGTCTAGAAAAACGCTTCCCCAAAAATCTGTGCTAGCCTGCTCTCGCCAAAGGTTTCGGCCTGTCTATCCAGCCCGAACTTCTTCAAAAACCTCGGCAAGTTCGCCTTCTAGTTAAAAAAAACTTTCGAGAGCGAACTTTTCCTTAAAAATCTCTGCTACCTTGCCTTGATATTGGATTGAACTTTGAAATTCAAGCAAAATTTCGTCAAGGACCTTCGCTAGTTTCCCTTCTCTTAAAGAGACATGACTTTAAGTTAAAATCAAGGTCATCAAAAATTTCCTCAATGATCGCTGCTAGTTTGCTTCCGTAGCCGAGTTTTCCAGAATTTGTCGCTAAATTATCTAGGCTTGTCGGGGTGTTTTAAAAGTCGACCCTACTTTTCGAATATTTTTGCTAGCCTGACTCGTTCCAATCATCCCGAATCCCGCAATGCGCTCTGCTAGCCTGCCTCACCCTAATGGAGCCGGAATTCCTCAAGCGTCTGTGCTGGATTGTTCAATCGCCCAGCTTCAACTTACGAATCGCATAGGCAATCCCTGTCGCCAAAGGATAGGCCACCATAATCCCGTACTGCACATAATTCGTCCTCTCGTAATATTTATAATAACTTCCGCTAAATGCTAGGGCAAAGAATCGATTGAAGGTGAGGAAGATCTAAATTTACGCCACGAATTTTAAGGTTTTGAAGCTTACTTTTGGCGGAAATCCCACAGATACAGCCGAAAAAGCTATACCCGAAAAAATATAATCTAGCAGCGGGCTCCACTCGTTTAACTGCCTAAAAAATTGACTAAAACGAAATCTTATTAGGATACCAAATTGCGCATGGAAAGCCCCAGCACAAATGACACCCGTTGATTAACAGCATATTTAGGAGGTCCACAAAAGCGTAGTGCTCAATGATACCTAAGAATGAGATTGAGAAAAAGAGAGAGAGAGAGAGAGAGAGAGAGAGAGAGGTAGATAAAGATAGAGTGAGAGCGAGAGAGAGCGAGAGAGAGAGAGCGCGATAGAGAGTGGGGGAGAAAAAACATGATACATTTAAACACCTTTTAGAATCGAATTCCGGCGCACGATGACAAACCCGTAGATTGCGAGCATAGTCCCGAGCAGGCCGAGCTTAAAATCAAATCTTTCAAAAATCAGACTTCGAATTCAAGTTTCAAAGGCCTTTTTTTCGTTATTTTCATAACAACAAGTTTGTAAATCGAATCGAAGATCTGGTTGTGCTGAAAATAGGAAAAATCTGGATTTTCGTCATAAGCAAACTCGTAGATTTTATGCGCCGCTTACCGTAGCCATGCAAACAATATCGAACAGCTGCTCGCTGGGATCAACTTCAGCAGAGTAGTCATCATCCGGTAACGGTGTGGTATCGCTCGTACTATCCTCATAATACGGGGTGGTGCTGGTCGAGGCGAGATTCATAGGGCATCTTTGTACAGCTAAACCTTCAAAAATTAATATTTACCTGTAGTGGCTTTTGCAAAGAGCTTTTTTTTAAAACAATCACCAACAAAAAGTTCAATTTAAAAATATTAAAAAAAAAAATTTTCAGAAATCTGGATTTATTTAATCGAAATTTTTTAAAGCAAGAAGCCATTCAAAATCGGCTGGCAAACAGCTTTGCATCGAACAAATTCAAAGTACGAAAATTCCAAAAAAAACTACATTCTCAAGGGTAGAATACACTTTTCGAAGCCAAAGATCAAGCTGGAGTTCCGATTTTTACGCGGAAAACAGCAAAAGGCCCGCAAATACTGCGAAGAAAGAAAAAGTCCTTCCGTGGAATTACCCTTTAGATTAAATAAATCGTGAGCAATTTGGGCGCCGCCGATTTGCGGGACCGCAGTTTAGCGACATTGGTAATGGGGTCTAGGTGAGCTTCGATAGTTGAGCAACTAAACTTCGGTTTTTCAGGGATAGACATGTTTTAAAGGCGATATTTTAAGGTTGAAAATCGGAATAACCTTGACGTTTGGATTCTCATAGTATACGTTGGCAACCGAGAAAACATAAGGGAACAGTCATTCGTAAATCCGCAGATTTTCACAGGACTCGACAGGTGTTCCCAAACCAGGTGTAGTTCTAGCTGTGCGCGGTTTTTCAATATCCACTGGTCTGGCTAAAACAGCAGAATTTGGTCGGCAATTTACTGACAGTAAGACCTTAATCTATAAAATCTAAGGAAATCGCTTTAAATTTCTAAAAATCCGCATTTTTAGGAATCCCAAATTTCAAGTTTTAGGGTTCTGACACACGCAAAAAATTAAATTCAAACCTTAAAATTTCTGATTTTTCGCATTTTTTACTTATTTTTCGAGTATTAAATTTGTGCACTCATCAGCTATCCGTCAATATTTATTAGTGTTCAATTCTGCATGGCAATGAGTGTAATATCAGGGATTTCGGCGTACTGTTCGGTATCGTTGTAGGAGAAGTCTGGAGGACCCGTCAGGCTTTTTAATCCCATCGAATTTTCGGTCAGCATACTCTGGAACGGCGTAGAGGTGCGGTGTTTGGGCAGCCGGGCGTGGCGCTCTGCAAGAAAACTAAATTTTTGAGGTTTTCAAAGTCGTTTTTGAAGTCGTGATCGAGAAAATACGCCAGAAACGGTGCTTTTGCAATACCAGAGGGAAGCTAAATTTCTTCCTATGCAATTTCTTGTTTGTTAACGTCAAATCCAGAAAACACGAAAAACAGCGTTTTTGATATCAGGGGGAGGAACCTAATTTTTCCTGAAGTCCAGATATGACTTAGAAAGTTTTGAATAGTTTTTGTGAACATTTAGCGATATTTCAAGCCTTTTTTCAAAAATTGAAAATGATGAATATGTTAAAAATTTTGTTTTTGATTTGATTTGATTAAAATTGACAATGGGTTTTTTTTATTTATTAAATATTGTAAAGTTTCTACGTTTAAAAAAATAAAAAAGCATGTAGAAACAGCCCTCTATTTCTATTGGAAGAATTGGTGGAAATTTTTGTTTCATTAGGAAAAATAGTTTTTTCCGATTGTCAGAAATCGCAAAAACAAAATATTTTTCAATTTAGAAAAAATCTTTTAATCGCAAGACAAAGAATTACCTGTTTTCCGGAATCTTTTCGCATTCCTGCAAACGCTGGCGATCGCCGAGAAGACGCTGCCGCCAGATTTCTCGGCGCCCGGGGCCTTGGTGATGTTGAGGGCGGGCAGGAACTGTAAAAACTTGTTCAAAAAGGCCAGATTTCAGCTTCCATTCATGGGAATGAATAGCGTAATCGATTAGCCCTCATATCTAGAAAAACAAAAATACCTTTTTCTTCGTTTTCAACAACGTCTTCCGTAGCCCGCGCGTACTTTCGAGGTGCAGCAAAACCGGGCACTGGTTGTCAAACTCGAGCCGCGCGCACTTTTCGCTGAATTCGGCGATCTAAAAGGATTAATTATCAAGATTTTCCGCAAATTATTACCCTCAACTCGTAGAGGTTCAGGTGCAGCTCGAACTTGCGGTTCTTCCACCGAATTGCCGTCAGCGAGGTGCCCTGAAAATGACGGTAAATCTTTCGAATTATAGACAAGCAAAATGGCGTGATTAGCAATCAAAGCAGGTATCGTAAAATCATAAAAAGCTACCTTTATGAAAGCCATATGCGTGCCCTTGATTTGTTTTTCTTGCGGCGGCTCGCCTGTAGATTTGTACAACACTTCGGGGTCGAGGAAGAAGCCGGTGCCTGAAAAGAGCTTGATCAACACCAGATAATCATAATAACACTAATTTTCGAGCGAAAATCGATGATTATCGAGCAGATTTCAAGTTTTAGCCGTTTCCTAACGTTTAAAAATCGTTTTCCCTTGTGTTATAGCTAAATTGTACCAAAAACAGTGAAAAAAACTTGCTAGGGCGCCAGTAAACGTCCTTGGACCAGGAAAAAAAAACAAACGGTAGGCCTGATAACGCGAAAGATTATGCTAAAAACTGACCTAAATACTATAATTGTGAAAAAAATTACATACCATTTTTATACAACCGCCGAAACACCTCTACCCACGAGAGCAGGTCCTTCTCCTTGGCAAACGCGAGCTGCAGCGTGCGATCGGTGAAGACGAGCGTGAACGCCTGCGAGTTCTTGTAGCTCGGACCACCTAAATCGGAATGAAAATATAAATAAAGTAAAAAAAACCTTGTATAAACCCCATAAAAGCATCCATATTCCACGTGCCGACAAAACCGTCGATGTCGAGGCCGAGGATGTCGTTTTTCGTGGTGCGCTCCAGCCGCATCACCGCCGGGGTCCACTAAAAAGGTTTTTATAAAAATTACACCGGTCGTAAGGTGAAATAAACCTTTATTAACGCGTACATAGGAATAATAAACGTAGCCGAATAAGAAGGATCTCAAAATAACTCTATTTTAAGTACTTTTCGCTCAAAAATGACATAACTTTGCCTGGAATTTCTCTAAATTGAACAACAACATTGTATACAACACTAAACTATGATATAAACGTCAGCAAAACATTCACAACTTGATCTGGGTTAAAAAATAAACCGGTCTCGCGCGAAAATAGATCAAAAACATTTTTTTCAAGCAATTTTGTCTCAAAAATGACATTTCACCCATAAGCTGGGTAAATTCATCAGAATGCACTTACTATAACAAATTAAACTACTAAAAACCCTTTAAATAGATTCCGCCATACTTTTAGATTAGTTTGAACAGTAAAACCAAAATTTACATACCTTACGCCCGTCCTGCTGGTAGTAGCATTGGGAGCGAATCGTGAATGCTTGGGTCAGCAGCGTCTCCATCGGCATTTTATTAGTAGGGTTAGCAGGGGGAGAATAAGAAATAAGTTGTGAATGGATTGGATTCACAAAATAGTTGCTTATCGGCCCAAAAAAGCAGAAGTTCCGAGGGCGTGCGGGGTACTTTGATGTTTCATTAGTGCGTCTTTCCGTGCAATTTTTTTGGACATCTGCCATCGCTACTTCAAAGGAAACGTATCTTTGCTTCACTAACAGCATTATTTTTTAATTTATTAGTTTTATTAATAATTTTTTTACCATCTGGGATTGGTACTGAACGGCAACGTATCTTTGCTACATTAATAGCACAATCTTTTTCGTTATAAAACTTGCGATAATCGATAAGACAATGGAAATACCTATTTTTAAAGCTCCTGCGTTTCGAAATGTCGCTTTAAAACTTTATTTTTGCCAATCATCGCTAAGTAAAGTGTAATTTTGCCGAAAATTTAAAAACGAGACTGAAACTGTAAAAAAACCCTGCCTAATATGTCATATTCTAGATTTTCAAAGGCTATTTCCAGCTCTTATTTCAATTCGGCCACCAAAAAAGGAAAACATATTCAGTTTTGGACATTTTCCGATGCTTAACCATAATGACGTTTTAAATTACGCAAAATTCACAAATTGAATGCACCAAGAACGGCAAAACTTTATTCAGCACCTCCTCACTCACAAACGACGCCATTTGACAAAATTATACACGGAAAACCGATCCTAAAATCACAGGCACGCCACAATATTTCGAATGATGAGTTTTTACACTCACAAGAAAAATAACACAGAAAAGCAACAGGAAATAAGGGCTAGTTAGTGCTTGGCGTTTGCCGCGAAGTCGAGAAATTCACATGAGAAGAGTGAGAATTGAGAGAGATCAGTTTTTAGCTCAGCGTGCGCTGCGGACGCGCATCAGCAGCCCCATGTAGCCGATCAGGTAGAAGACGACGATGAAGCCGATCATGGCTAGCGCGTCCCAGCCCATCATGTACGAGTTGAAGGAGAGCTTGTCAAGCGTGTCGGCTTGCTGAAAAAGATCCAAGTTAGCTAGCGGGGGATGCCTAAGCCTAAGCCTAAGCCTAAGCCCAAGCCTAAGCCTAATCTTACCCCAAAAAAACAACCCCAACCCAAAAAAAACCCAAACCAAAAACCCCCCCCAAACCAAAACTTAACCCCAACAACACCCACCCCCCCACCACCACCGAAAAGAACCCCGACCAAACAAAAAAACAAAAAAAATCAGCCTAAGCCTAAACCTTAGCCCAAGTCTAAGCCTAATCTAATCCTAAGCCTAAACGACTCACCTTCGTAGCATTCCAATGGACGCCCGATTCGTCGACCCGGTCCCACTGGTTGATCGTCAGCGATTCGAAGCCGTACCTAGATCGTGCCGTACCGTATCGTATCGTAGCATCTTGTAGCGTATTGTGTAGCGTTGTGGCGTATCGTATCGTATTGCAGCGTAGTGTATAGTAACGTATCTTAACGTCGTTCACCTTATCCTACTGTATCGTATCACAGCTCGGCGTAGCGTAGCGTAGTGTCTCATTTCGTACGGTAGCGTACCGTAGCGTAGCGTACCGTATAGTTATGGCTACCTCTCAGCCTCTGGTACTTTAACTAGCTTACCGGAACCAGGACACGTATTGGATCCAGCTGATGTAGATGGGCATCTGGCCGACGTTTGCGTAGAGGCCACCCGTCAACGATAGGAGCGTGAGGAGAGGACCTGAAAAGGCATGGTTTGACTGAGGCTTAGGCTTAGACTTAGGAATAAGCTGACGTCATGAACAAGTTCAACTCACCAGCCAATGACACAGCGACCGGATAAGACGGCGACACCGTGGAGAGCATCACGCCGAATGCAGAAGCCGACTGCTCGATGAGGATGGAGAGGCCAATACAGCGCAGAAACTATAAAAGTCAAGCTAAAGCTGTTCACCATCTAGAACCCGACCTGCGCCACCGTCGCGTTCAGCCCAATCATCCAGTAGGCAATCGTCATCATCAGGACGCCGTCGAGGGTGAAGAGCGGCACGTAGGAGATGGAGCGCGAGAAGTAGTACGCACCGACCTAACAAGGAGACAGCGAAGCCAGCCGGATGGCGAGTCAGTTTACTTTGTGGTAGATTTGCTGATTTTGACAATGTTTTTGTGGAATAGTTATTTTCGAAAAGTTATGAACGATTAAACTCATAACAGCCCAAAATCGGTTACTTTCCGATAAAGCAAAGTTGCTCAAAATACGTTTTGTGACAAAACCAGATAGTGCCATCTGCCCAGAAAATTTTCTATGAAATGTACCATCTTTTCCAAAATCTTTGAAAGTTTTGTCTAAAACCTATTCCGAAGCCTTTTATGACTATCGAAAGTTGTCGATTTTGAGCTGTTTTGAGGTTTAAATCGTTCATAACTTTCGAGAAATGGCTATTCCGCAAAAACGGTTAACATATTCGAATCAGCGTGCTCCCACAAGATAGGCTTGGTCCCGTGCCAAAGTCCCGACGACACTCATAAACGTCTCCTTGTAAGAAAAATCGACGTTTTCAAGCAGTTCACCCGCTCACACTGTACAGCCCGTCATGGTATTCCCTGACGACCAGGGATAGTCGTTGGGCAAGAAGGTCAGAATGCCGAACAGCGTCGAGTAGGTCAGCTCGCAGACCAGGTGAAGAGGGCGCCGTTGATGTCGACCCCGAACGGCTTCGACTCGGTTTGAGGCAGAGAGCCCGACAAAGAGGCCCGAAGAAGATGATCATACGGCGGTAGAAGCAAGGCTCACCATGATCGTCTTCTGACAATCTTGGCCTTGGCGAGGGACGGGTTCCGCCAATTATCGATGAACGCCCGGGTGGACAGGGCGGAGAACTGGGCCCAGTGGCTGACTTGGTGACGGCCGGGTGGGACCTCAAGGAAGTGAGATAAAAAAGATTTTTCTAGCCTAAGCCTAAGCTTCAAGCCTAAGCCTAGGCCTAAGCCTAAGCTTCAACCCTGCCTAAGCCCGCTGCTTGTCCGCTTCAAGTCTGGTTTCCCGGGGGGCCAAGCGGAAGCCTTAAGCCTAACCCTGAGCCGAGCCCATGTTTCCTCCCCCTTCTTTCGGGTCTAAAACCCCACATCCTTCATGTCCACCGAGACGACCTCCTGGCGCAACGTTCAATGTGCCTGTTCTTCTCGAACGTGTCATTGATGGGCCGATGCGCTTCTGACATTCCACCTCAAACCTCATCTGTACGTGTAGATCTCCAGCCCCACCTCATCACCCGGCACCATGGCCAGCGTGTGGATGATCATATCTGCGGGCTGAAGCAAATTGGTATCGGGCACGGGGGCTGGCCTCTCGAAGAAGCGCATCGACTCGGTCGGGTTGCCAAAGTACGCCGCCTTGCCGCAGGCGAGGAACATGACCAGGTCGAACATGGCGGGGAGCTGGGAGGCAGGCTAAACGTGAACTTGTTCGAGCTGTTGGATCACGAGAGACCTGATGGATGGTGCAGATGATGGTGCGACCGCTGTGGGCCAGGTTGGAGAGGACGGAGACAACCGACTCGGCCATGAACGAGTCAAGACCGGTGGTGGGCTCGTCGCAGAACATGATTGGAGGGTTGGAGAGGAGCTCGCAGGCGAAGGTCAGGCGACGGGCTTCTCCACCTGTAAGAGAGGGTAGATGAGAGGGAAGAGAGAGGAGAGAGAGAGCCTCCCGTACCCGAGATGCCCTTCTTGAACCCGATGACCCCGATGGGGGTGTGCTGGCACTTGAAGAGGCCAAGCTGGCGGAGCACGACGTTGACGCGCTTGATGCGCTTTTCTCGGGAGCCGTCGACGCGAAGTCGGGCCTTAAGTGTACCGTAAGTAGGTCAAGGTTTGGAACGTACCTGAACGTTTAGGTATTCTCGTACGGTCAGGGTTCCGACGAACAGTTCTTCCTGCTGGGCGTAGCCGGAGACGGCTGTGATTCCGGCGCCGATCTGAGCACGAGAGTTAGAACGAGAGGAGAGAGGGAGAGAGAGATACCTCATGCCCATTCACCAGCACCCTTCCCTTGACGTCGAGCCCCTTCAGGTTCCTCCCCAGCAGCGTGTTGAGCAGTGTCGTCTTGCCGGCGCCACTGTAAGACAGGTGTCACGCTCCTATAAAACCGTACCTAGCTCCCATGAGTGCCATCAACTGCCCAGGTTTCGTCACCCCGGAACACTCCTTCAGCAGCTGGCGCACCAGACTTGCCTACCGACATGTTCAGGTTCTCCCAGGAGTGCACGGACGGGTCCTAAAGGTGCAGGGACGTTAAGGATTTGCGAGACGTCGCTTTTGCGTTACGATCGCGTCCCGTAACAAAAATTCAAGGTTTCCGCACCACAGATTCCAGCGCCGACTCGCCGACGCTGTTCAGCCCGCCGTACTCGGAGCGCTCGGAGAGGAGGGATTGGCTCTCTTCGTTCGACATTCGGGAAGGGGCTGTAAGGGGAAATTTCTGGAGCTTTCAGAAACCCAAAATGCCGTAGACAGAAGCACTAGTAGAGAAAACCAAACTAGAAACTAAAAACCCACCACTTGGAAGCGAGTAGAGGAAGGAAATGCCCGAATTCTATTGCTGATTAAGAACATATAGGGATAAAGTTTTATGCTAATTAAGTGGAATGAGGGGCATCGATTTTCCTGTTTCATAGGAACCAAGATTCATCGATGCATTAATGTCAGAAGTGTTAACCAATTCGAGATAAGCAGTTTGAAAATCTACAAGTCAATCGCCGCCCCCTTTCCGTCAGTTCTTTCGGACCGTAATTTGTGTATTGTGCTGTAGCTTGTGCCCGCCTATTCCAGGTCTTATCCAGCTTTATTGAGGGCATTCGATAGTAGACCGCGAGGGCTGCTGGTAGAGATGTTGCTGACGGTAGCGGGGCCGCTGACTTCGTTTGGGGTTTCCGTTCTCGGAGTAGCGTTACGTAGGTGGCACTAAATTTTGCGATTATCTCGCTTTCTCACTCACTCTCTCTCCCCCTCTCTCGCTCTCTCACCTATTTATTGTCATGCACAGTTGCCAGAGAGCTGTATAAAGTATAAAAGCTTCAAACGCTGAGGCTATATAGCTCTCTCCCACCGATAAAGAGACGTTTAGAAAGATACCGCATAGCAGATTGAGGATCATCTAAAAAGTCTATTGAACGAGAGGCCTGAGATAGAGAGAGAAGAAAGAGAGGGAGAGAGGGAGAGAGAGAGAGAGAGAGGGAGAGAGAGAGAGAGAGAGCACGAGAGGGCCTGACCTGAGCAGCCAATCTCATCTCCTTCCTCAGCTGTTCCGCTCTTTGGCGACTGCTCGGATTCCCTGGATTTCTCTGAACGCTCGAATCCTCCTCCTCATCAAGTAGAAAATACAGCAATCCAAGAAGGTGTTTATAGGGAGGTAGATCCAGCTGGCTAGGACCTAAAAAACTTTCTTCCTTAAGCTACAAAAGAAAAAACATGGATTTTGAGGATTTTCCCCGGAAAATGCGCTGTAAATTTTTCAAAAAAATCCAATTAAGTAAATCCAGCAAACAGATTCGGAAACAGCGCAAAATTCTGCACAAGGTAGGCTTGGTCTCGACACCAAACTTGGATGTAAACCAATTCCCTACAATTTGCAAAAGCTGTCCGTCCCTTCTGCATTACTGTACTTCAAAAACCCTCAAATCCTCACCTGCGTGTAGTACATAATTTCCAAACCACAATCGCCTTCGGGCATGAAGAAATTCTGCTCACGAGGATGAATATTACACCACAGCCAGCTGCAAAATGGGTCCGTGAACCGGGCTGGGCCATTCGGGTCAAATAGAGAGAGAGAGAGAGCGAGAAAGAGAGAGAGAGAGAGAGAGAGAGAGCAAGAAAGGGAGAAAGCACGATATCGAACAACTTACCGATTGCATACCCTATCGCTGTAGCTAGCGGATAAGCTGCCATTATAAAATATTGAACCGAATATGTCTGTTCCTAGTATTTGTAGTAACTCCTTCAAAGGCGAGCGCAAAGAAGCGATTACTGGGATAGAAAATCAAAAGAAAATGATAATAGAGAGCGGGAGAGAGAGAGGGGGAGTCGGAGAGAGAAAGAGAGATAGAGCGATAGAGCCAAAATCCTCACTTTTGGAGGAAACCCGATAGACACCGAAGTAAAAGCTATACCAGAAAATACGTAGTCTAGAAAGGGACACCACTCGCTGGCGTGCCTAGAAAATTACGTTTCTTTCCTATTGACGTTACGCTACGTACCAGATTACGCAGGAACAGCCCATAACAAGTGACAGCTATTGATGAGAGTCATATTTAAGAGATCCATGAAGGCGTAATGTTCGATGATACCTTAAATTCAAGTTAGAGAGGGAGGAGAGAGAGAGGTGCGAGAGCGAGAGAGCGAGGGAGTGCGAGAGCGAGAGCGAGATAATTACCTTCAAAATCGAGTTTTTCCTAACAACAATGAACCCAGTGATGCTAAGGCTGGTCCCAAGGAGACCGAACTGAAGAGAAAATTATTTCCTAATTGAGAAAAAATATAACTTACAAAAGTCATGATATAGACTTCCAAAACGCTCACATCCTCAGGAGGTGGTAGCTCATCGACTGGGGCTATTAGTGGAGTGGCTAGCTTTCATTAAAAACTGGGTCATCTATACGCGTATTTCCCACTCAACCTGAAAAAAACTGCGAGAATTAGTGCATCTAGCGCCGTAACAAGGTTATGTATGTAGTGCATAAAGTAATTTACCAGCCAGCCAAAGAAAAAACAGATAAACCCTGCAAAACACAGCCGATAGCGTAGAGTAGGAATACCGGTAGAATTGAGCGCTCCATTTTTGCAATGCGTTGGCGGCGGAAAGGGGGTTGCGCAGGTGCATTGTGTGAAGTTGAAGAACGTTCAGTAAAGCTTCTCCCTATGCTTGGTTTTGACATTTGGTCTCAGATGTCGTGGCCAAAATCAATCAAATCACCGGCCCGTAATTTTAGTGAGTCATGTGACAAGTGAAAAATCGCAGGGTCCCAACAGAATTTGCCAAAAATATGTATATATGTTGTACAAAATGTATTTATGGTTGTCGCTTCCTGTGGTGTGGTCATGGAAATGGAAAAGTTTGCCTGTCGACCTCTCTCCTTCCTCACGCAGGAATACGATGTAGCTGATGCTGGAAATAGTATATTTTAGCCTTACAGGAATCAGTAGGCTTAAAAATCCTGATGATTTTGGTGAATGGGTCACATATTACATATTTTAAGGAAAAAGGTAAAACATGTTTGAATTTTCCCCATCGTCCTTTTCTGCGGCCGTATTAGGCCCGGTTTTTCGTGTCCTCGTTTCGTCGTCTCGGGACCTAACCGCAGCAAAGGGTGCACAGCATAAAATTTTAACGGGACGTTGATGGGACCATCGGAAACTTTAGAAGCTACGTTTCTCCATAAAATTCCCACGACACGCAACGCGCTCTCGCCCGCATTTTTCGTCGCGTGATGGATTAAAACCCATTAATCAAAGCAATTAAACCCGCGCGTTGCGTGTCGCACTTGCGTCAAATTTGTAAAAGAACAATGCAGAAAAAGCCATATTTGGCGTTACTTATCGTTTTAAAGGTGACCGAAGAATCAAAAATTAACCGACCACTGTCAGGTTTCAAAGATCCAATTGGTTTCGTAGCTCCCCGCCCTGTTGCTATGTATCCTACCAATTGACGAGGGTACAATCTGCCAGAGTGCTGTATAGAGAGGAACGAGCCCAACTGGACGATAGGGAGCCCCTCCGCGATCGTTATTGTGACATTCAGAATCAGCCCTGTCGTCAGATTCACGGCTATCTGAATGGAAAACGATACTTTTAAATGGCCGACTAATGGGAACTATGTGATGAGCACACGGCAGCTTTTCGGCCTCACAGCACAGAGAACCCATAACATTCCCTTTCCGGTGACTTTAAGGTAACCAACGCACCTGCAAAGCCAGGTTCATCTCCATCCTCAGTTGCTCCTTCTTCTTGCCGACATCGTGGCTTTGTTTTGCATGAATAGCCGTAACGTTTCCGCATTAAAATACAGATCAAGAGATCAAAGAAGACACAACCGGGAGGAAGATCCAGCTGAGGGATGATCTGGGAAATGAAGAGGTTCTCTATTACCGTCGCGCACGCTGTCCCTCTCTCTCTCTCTCTCTGTCTCTCTCCCTCTTCGCTCTTTCTCCCAACTCTTTCTCTCTCTCTTTCCCACGCACTCTCTCTCTCTCTGTCACTCTCCCTCCCTCCTCTCCCTCTCACTCTCTCTCTCTCTCTCTCGCTCCTTCTCTCTGTCTATCTCTCCCTCTATCTCTGCCTACCTGTGTGAAATACCATAATCCTCTCCCCACAACTCGCTTCAATGTAAAATATATTCAACCCATCGGTTGCAAACGTTGCGCCGCAACCTGCTAAAAAATGGAAAGCCAAAGATCCGTAAAAAAAGTGAAAACTCACGTATCATATAAGCACTAAACGTGCCCCAGCGTGTAAATTAGCATAAAGAAATATTGAGCAACATAAGTTCTTTGTAACGAATTATAGAATCGGGCCTCAAAATGAGAGAGCGAAAAAGCGATTGATGCGAGGAAGAGCTGGAAAATGAGGCTTAACGATATAAAGAACAATTGCCTTAATGTAGATAATTTGCATAATTTATAAAATTTTACGCCAAAGTTACCTTTGGTGGGAAAGCCGAGGGATACACTGGTAAAAGTTAATGCGGAAAAGATATAATCGAGTGACGGTTAAGATCGTTGATGCCCCTAAAATCAGCAAATCGCAGAAAATATGGTAAAGGAGGAAAAAGGGAACACAGGTGTAAGATAAACAACATAAAAGGGAAAACGTTTTACACGTACCAAAGCGCGCAAGGCAAGCCCCAAAATAGGTGACCACCATTAATAAGCAGGTTAGCCAGGTCAAACAGACAGTAGATTTCTGACGATACCTGGAAAAAGCAACGCGTATGAAGAAAGAGAGACAGAGAGTGAGAGAGAGAGAGAGAGAGAGATAGAGATAGAGAGAGAGAAATTGAAAGATAGAGAAATGGTACAACCATACCTTTAATCATAGAATTCTGGCGAATAACGTGTACCAGCAAGTCCCAGTACGAACACCGATAAGTTTCTCCACCTAAAATTTTTCATAGATTTGGGTTTAACCTTTACTTAAGCTTAGCTTGGGCTAGACTTGGCTTAGGTTTGAAGCTTAGGATTAGGCTCTTGTAGCTTAGGCTTAGGCCCAGACTGAAGTTTATCATTAGGTCAAACCCACCGCCCCAATCTCAACAAGTGCAATCGTGTTCTCAAGCTCATCGATCGGCTCTCCGTAGGCGTGAAATCGATAGTTGAAGTGGTATTTTCGACATCCATTCAGATGACTTCATCACGGGCCAACGGAAATCCATAAAAACTCTGGGGGCTGACTGGAAGTCAGGGGCGCTGGCGCCCTCATGTCGGGACCGAAATTGGCGCAATAGAATTTTGCTCGGGGCTAATGGGGCTGAAAAATGTGGGTATTAGCCACCATAGGGAGGCTTGATCTTCAGTGGTCAGGAAATTTGAGAATGTTAAGAAGTGGTGGAAAACGCAATGCAATTTTTGGGTATTCTTCAAGCAACCTCG
>CATQJA010001934.1:0-13326 GCA_958295435.1 Mesorhabditis spiculigera | reverse complement strand
CAACAGTTACCACAACCACTACCCGGCACATCAGCAGTATCTAACAAACAACAACAATAAATAATACAACAGCTTCAACATCTAACATACCAATTCAACCCACAATATAACAATCAACACACATCATTTTTCAAACTAAATCCAACCAAATTTTCCTAAATTATGCGAAATAATAAACCTCTACAGACCAGCTAGAGGAAATACAAACTGGCAATTCTCATTTTGCAGATCCTCTTAGCATGACAGATTAAACCTACACGACTCTTCCTGACGGCGTACTCCGGACAACCAGATGAGCCATGTTCTCCTGCCGCACCCCATGATGAGCCATTCTTTCGCCACAGTAAAAAAGCCACCTCCCGAAACATCCCCACCTATGATTCAGCAACGCCCCTATCAAATCCCTACTGCTGTACACACATTGTTGTCCCTACTTTCCCTTCTATACTCTTACTCTTACTCGTTGCCTTAATCGGTACACACAGGGCCCTTACTTCATTACTGATGACAAATTGACTGGCCAAGATTGACACCGCTTTGAAACACTCCCACTGAGCACTTACGTAGCGCACCGTACCTGGCGTACGTCCAAAACCGCAGCCGGCTCCGCCTCAGTTATGTGCACGGTTTGGTAGGAAAAAGGAGGTCGGATCCAGATCCGTGTCTATCTACCGTCTAATTCTCAAACCATTGGACTGGGTAGCCTCTCACACCATCTGGATTACCATTTTCGTTTTTTACCTCTTGATCCTCATCTGTTTGTTATCTTACTCCTCACCCCTCTAGGCTTAAAAAAGCAGGACGCAACTTTAGTTGGGCCAGGGACATGTAGTAGATACTCTTAATGGTTGTAGTATATATTTAATGAAAAGCCTGCGGCGTTATCTGCCCTGGCCCCCAAGCGGGTCATCCCTCGATTCCTTGAAATCAGTCGGGGTCGAGCCTGAGACCTGATTCCCCCTTCCCCGACCCCCTTCCCTGTCCCTCCTGCTAAGCTAACTCGAAGCCCCCACGGGAGACCGAGGCCCTCGGGCCGACGGTGATTCCGTCCCCTTGGATGCTTTTATAAATTCTAAGAACTTCATATTTGTTAGGGTCTGTATCCGCGCTGGCCGACTTCCTTCTCGGCCTCTATCCCGTCCCCAGTTTTTATATGACAGCTTGGGCTACTCGAATAAACCCCTCGTAATAAGTCCGTGGGGTAACAAATACACTTTATACACTAAGACCTTCTCAAGAGTCCTCTAGTCAAAAGAGGTCAACGTTACAAAATAGTATCCTTAGTCATAGTTCGTATCTGGGACATCGTATAGAACAACCTATGGCGCGGAGCCAGTTAAGGTTAGGATTAGGTTCCTAACTAGAAAGAGTGGTAACAGCCCCAACATGGGGAAGATCGGAACCGGTGTGGGTATTCTGGCATAGAGCCCCGACCTACCGCTGGTTATGACAAGCCCTCCTAAATCCCACTTTCAGCGTGCACGGCTGGAGGCCGTCTGGACAGGCCTGGTATGCACGGGATGGATGTTGTCCCGGAGGCGAGCGTCATCCAAGACCTTATCTGCGATGAATTCTCGAAAACTGGACGAGTGTTTACTGATGCTTACCAATTCAAACGTAAATTCCAGCGAAAAACTTGCCATTACAGCCTGCGACCCCTTTGCGTGACGGCTGGGGACGCCTGCATAGGTCGTGGTAATTGGGTGCAGGAGTCGGGCCAGCGCCGGAGGTATCGCAGAGTTTGTCACGACACCGACGACCACCACGATCGAGGGCGACGACGAAGCGGATCATCGAAGGTAGGTTCTTAGCGAAAGCTATGTGTCCCAAAATTTCGGAAGTGTTGGGAGTTGTTTCCAACTTTCAGACACCTGCGTCGCACTAAACCCAGCGACCAGTGTCCGACCGTTCGTCGAGGTCTTACTTGTGCACCGACGCCACCTACCTTCCTTTAATGCGTGTGCAGTGCCTGAGGATCGTGGATTCTGCAACACTGGAAATGCGTTAACCTTGCAATGTCCAGGTTGCAAAACCTTTGGAAATCGAAACGCTTTTGGAATAATTTTCAAAAAATTTAGGTTGCGTCGATCTGCTCAACCCGAGGACCGGAATCTCGGACTGCCCGGCTAGACGGTAAATTGTTTATCGAGTTTTTCGAACACAGTTTTTGATCCATTACCAATTCAAATTCAGGTCCTACTGCAATAACCCCAACTACAAGACGCTGATGAAGCAGCAGTGCTGTGCCACCTGCAGCGGCATCGGAAAATAAGCGGCGTCCAATCGGCTACACCTACTGTGAAAATTCTATGCATACAATTTTCTGAGAGTTGATCACAAAACCCTAAGATTTTACGCCTTTCTCCTAAGATTTTTCACTAAAACTAGAAAGTATTTAACGAATCTTTTGTTCTCTCTGTATATATCGCGTAAATAAAATGTTCTGTGTAATAGAAGTGGATCCGCGATTGATTCAAAATTAGGCAGACACATAATACCCTAAAAAAACTGGCATGGCACGGAGATCTATGGCTCAAGTTTACTTTTTCCTATGCTGGAGGTGCCAAACATTTTCAAGTATCCGCTATTTTGTCGCGAATTTTGCTCGGCCATTCGATAACGCAAAAACTTTTCGGAAGTTCTGGCTGGGGGGTGAAGTAAAACCTGTCCAGATTTAGTGTTTTTGGGTATGGTTCTCTTAAGTTTTTGTCGGGCCTAGAAAGTTTCTGTCCTGATTGCGCTATTCCAGAAAAAATAGTGCTGGGAGCTGCTTGTGAAGTCGCTACGCAAATTAACTCTTTTTTATCAGTTTTACCTGTTTTATACCTAACACATTTCAGTTTTGTTTTTGTTCCGGCTGCAGTCCACTTTTTTAGGCATTGCATGGTTTTTAAATTGCATAGCTTTTAAGTGGGAAAACGGGAGGTGCGTTTCATACGGTACGACATCTTGTAAAAACTTTCCATGTAGCAATTTCTTCTGATGTCTCATGCGCATCAAATAAAAAGGTATTTTTTATTGGTCTATTGGTTACTACATGTAAGAAGCGAACATAAATCTATGATAGGTACACGGTAAATACAAGAGTAGCAATGGATCCTTTCCTGTTTAGCCACGGCCGCCGCAGGTGGCGCAGCACTGCTGTTGCATAAGTGTACGGTAAGTGGCGTCGTTGCAGAGGGAACTGAAAAGGTAGCGGTTTAGACTCCACCTCATTCGGAAAGGTATCTTTAACCTACCGTCTAGCCGGGCAGTCCGAAGTGCCGGTGGCCGGGTTGATCGCGTCGACGCAGGCTGAAAGCAAGTTTTGTGACAGTGATGGAGATGACTTACTGGAAATCACGAAAGTATTGTTGGAGCTCCCACAAAAACCGCACGTCTTCGGGCACTGAACGCGCATGACCTCAAGATAGATGGCGTCGGTACAGAGTGCAGAACGCATCGGACAATCCGAGACACCCGTAGCAGGGTTCAGCAGGTCGCGACAGGTGGTACCTACAAATGTGGAAGGTTTGAATTGTTATACCTGCCTTATCTCTGGACATAGAGGAAGAAACGATGAGCTCACCTTTGGTAACGGTTTTCCTGGTGGTCGTTGTGACTGCAGCAACACCCGTAGGATCGCAACACGAAGCGTCGGCTCCAGTACCAATGCAAGCTTCGCCGTCAGTCAGGCATCCACCATTGAGACACGCTAAAGGTAATACTTTGTAACTAATTTTCGGAAGATTTCAATCAACACCATTTGAGGAGTAATTAAAAGAAACTGACGTCCGTTCTTAGAGTTCTCGGCACAGACTAGTTCCTGAACCACGTTAGTCGCCGCACAGCAGCCTGTGGTCGTGCAGACTTGGCCTGTCTTAAAGCACCCTCCATCGATGCAGGCTGTAATTTTATAACTATAGGATTGAACAAAATAATCTTGTTACAACTTTAGCATCTATCCTGTATGCCTAAGTGTATGAACGAAATACTTACGCCCCGTCGACTTTTCGGCCGTACAGTCGAACAGTGCTGAGGTCGAAGCGAACATCGCCATAAAGACTGTGATCTTCGTTGGGAATTGCATGTCTTGCGTTATTGAGGATGTGAAAAAGCTTTTGATGTGAAGCTGGGAGAAGATCAAATGCTGGGTGATTGTAGGAACCCATGCTCGGCTTATATAGGCTTGAAACAAGGAAGCTCCTCAAAAATGGCTTCCGAACAAAGGTGTGAACGCAGCGGATAATGTCGGCGATCCCCTAACGGATACAGGCGTGAAACGGCTGCGCATACAAAGGGCGAGAAGGCAGAATTTCGTTTTTTCGCCTCTCTTTGAAAGGTTGCTTTCGAGACAGCTATTCATCGCTTATTTGTTGGTCCTTTGTTTTCTCAATGAAAATTGCGCTTCAGTTCGGAGTTACAATACGGAGTTACAAATGTTCACATCTCTGGATTTGTGGCAGCTGCAGCACTCAGGATAGAAAACCCAACGAAGCGCCAACGGCTCTGGCAGATCCACCCGGTAGATCGGGGAAAGAGTTCTTTACCTCCTTCCCAAGGACACACCTCACCCTAGCTTTTGCCTGCCCCCCGGCTTGGTTCCGTTTGTTCAAATGTATAAGAAAAAACTATGCTTTTGTGTTTAGGCACATTTGCATGCAACTTCCGTAAGCTAGGGGATAACTTTAAATAACCAATGATATGTCATTTTTATCGCGATCGAAAGGCAAAGGGCGAAGCACAGAGGAAAAGTGCATCCAGACACAAAAAATGAATAATATCGCATTCCGGACCAATGTATGCGCAGCCGTTTCACGCCTGTATCCGTTAGGGGATCGCCGACATTATCCGCTGCGTTCACACCTTTGTTCGGAAGCCATTTTTGAGGAGCTTCCTTGTTTCAAGCCTATATAAGCCGAGCATGGGTTCCTACAATTACCCAGCATCTGATCTTCTCCCAGCTTCACATCAAAAGCTTTTTCACATCCTCAATAACGCAAGACATGCAATTCCCAACGAAGATCACAGTCTTTATGGCGATGTTCGCTTCGACCTCAGCACTGTTCGACTGTACGGCCGAAAAGTCGACGGGGCGTAAGTATTTCGTTCATACACTTAGGCATACAGGATAGATGCTAAAGTTGTAACAAGATTATTTTGTTCAATCCTATAGTTATAAAATTACAGCCTGCATCGATGGAGGGTGCTTTAAGACAGGCCAAGTCTGCACGACCACAGGCTGCTGTGCGGCGACTAACGTGGTTCAGGAACTAGTCTGTGCCGAGAACTCTAAGAACGGACGTCAGTTTCTTTTAATTACTCCTCAAATGGTGTTGATTGGAAATTTCCCGAAAATTAGTTACAAAGTATTACCTTTAGCGTGTCTCAATGGTGGATGCCTGACTGACGGCGAAGCTTGCATTGGTACTGGAGCCGACGCTTCGTGTTGCGATCCTACGGGTGTTGCTGCAGTCACAACGACCACCAGGAAAACCGTTACCAAAGGTGAGCCCATCGTTTTTCCTTATTTCAAGTGATAAGCCAGGTATAACAATTCAAACCTTCCACATTTGTAGGAACCACCTGTCGCGACCTGCTGAACCCTGCTACGGGTGTCTCGGACTGTCCGATGCGCTCCGCACTTCTAAACCGACGCCACCTATCTGAGGTTATGCGGGTTCAATGCCCGAAGACGTGCGGTTTCTGTGGGAGCTCCAACAATACTTTCGTGATTTCAGTAAGTCACCTCTGGCACCATCAAACAGTTCTTTCAGCATGCGTCGACGCTATCAACCCGGCCACCGGCACTTCGGACTGCCCGGCTAGACGGTAGGTTAAAGATACCTTTCCCAATGAGGTGGCGTCGAATTAAAACCGCTACCTTTTGCAGTTCCCTCTGCAACGACGCCACTTACCGTACACTTATGCAACAGCAGTGCTGCGCCACTTGCGGCGGCCGTGGCTAAACAAAGACGATCGCATCATTTTTGTATTTACAGTGTATTTATCATGGATTTAGGCTTGGCTCTTACATGTAGTAAAGGTAACCTGTAGAATAAATGTCATTTTCTTTACTCTATACTCGACATTTTAAGGAAAACGTTTTCTGGAACACTTGCACATGGTATCGTAGTGTAACAAGCTGACCGCGCGGTTATTGAAAACTTGCTTTACAAGAAAATACGGTCATTTCTTGGTCCTGCGTGCCAGAGTAAACTTCAAAAATGTTGTGTTATCACAAAAGCGCATTTTTAAGACCCAAACATGCGCTTTGCTACAGCACAAACTTCCGCTTTCTAGCTAAGCGTTTGCTTTTGTTTCAGCTAGCCAGACTAGACCAATTCCAAAACAGACCATCCACTTGTTCCAGAACGCGATCCCAATCTCGGCCCTGCTGTTTGTCTTGCTGACCAATTGTCTGTGTGCAAATGTGTAGCCGAATGCGGGGCGGCCAGAAAAAGCCATCGGCAAAATATCCCGCTACACAAAATGATGACCTATTTGGGCAGGCGCCCCCCGATTTACAATGCCCAACTCATGTTCCATTGTCTACGTGCTGTTCCGGGATGTTCACTATAAAATGTGGACACGAGGCTTGGGAATCAACATCGACTTCAAACCATCTACTCGATCCGCTTTTAGCTCCAATCTCAAAAGGTAAGTTGAACCCATTTGACTCAGCCTCCTAAGTCTTTAGCATCAACTAACATGTACTCCGGCAAGTATTCGACTTCCACCCTCTTCTTCATCTTCGCCCTCTTCGGTTCCACTACAGCTCTCAATTGCACTTCATCGCTGGGACGTAAGTTTTCTCCTTACGTCCTCTTATACCTGGCCTTTAGTTATTTTTTTAGAACTTTCTAACCTCCTTTTAGCATGCTTTGCCAACGTCAGCTGCGTCGGCGTCAGTACCACTCAGGGCACAGTCTGCACGGCTAATGGATGCTGCGCGGGTGCAAATCTTATTGACGGCACGGCCACGTCGTTCACATGCTCTGGAGGGGCTATTGGACGTAAGTCATGCTTTACCATTACCGAGAGGCAATTTGGAGCTTAGTATCTGACACAGCAACCTTAAAATCGTCATTTTCAGCTTGTAACGCTGGAGCTTGCCCAGCCTCGACCGATACGGCTTGCGTCGGAACCCAAATCGATGGAGTGGGACAATGTTGTCCTGGATCTGGAATCGTTGCTGTTACCACGACTACATCTACAACAACTGCCACCACAAGTAAGTTCGAAATCTCTCCAGATACCGTAGATTTCAGCCTATTGCGTCGATCTCCTGAACCCGGTCACCGGAGTCTCGGACTGCCCCAAGCGCGCCTACCTCTGCGCCGACTCCACCTACTATTCGGTGATGGCCGTCCAGTGCAGGAAGACGTGCGGATTCTGCGCTACTACCTCGTCCTCATCAACTAGTAAGCTCATGCCAGTTTATGAATCTTAAACGATCTTTAGCATGCGTCGACCAGGTCAACGCCTACACTGGAGTCTCGGACTGTTCTTCCTTGAGGTAAGAAGCTAAAAAAACTTGTTCCAATCATTCACCTTTTAGCTACCTGTGCTCGAGCCCAACTTATGCCACTCTGATGGCCACCCAGTGCTGCGCCACCTGCTCGAGCTACGGAAAATAAGGCGAAAGCTGTACTCGAACGTATCAACTTGTACATATGCTAGGATTACTTATGCAGGATAGGGAATAAAACTTATAAAAACCAATTTTGGTCGCTTGACAACAGCAGATTGCAAGTAGTTACGACAAATATACACCAGTAAATATTATTACAATTTAATTTAATATTACGCTACTATAATTTTCATTTCCTTCTTGTATTTATCGCTCACCAACTGTAAAGTGTTTTTACTCAGGCTGGCTTTTTAGAATGGGACCAAGCCTATCTTGTGCAGAATTTTTCGCTGATTTTGAATCTGATTTCCAAATTTGCTGCCGACCTTTATTTAAAAAGTTATTGGACGTTTATAATAAAAAAAATTGACTAAATCTGGACTTTTTGCGTTATTTTTTAAGTTGTCATCACCTCCGACGTTAAAACTGGCTCGGTAACAGTCTTAGAGGTCAAAGCGCGATTTTATGCAAAAATCATTCGTTTTTGTGCAAAAAGCAAAAGAATTTCTGCACGGCGGGGGTTGGAACCGCCGTCCTGTGCTTGGCAAGCGACCAGCTTACCAATGCACCATGGTGCCAACTCGGAAGCTGGCTTCGGGAGGGTAGATAAGGGGCACAACAATACCTAGGCCCAGGCAGGGAATAGTGGGCCAGCATCCGAATTTATGCCGTTTTTAAGCTTAATTTAGACCAAAAATTACTTTTCAACGCGAAGTCCGCAGCAAATTTGGGAAACGGATTCGAAATCAGCAGAAAATTCTGAACAAGATAGGCTTGGTCCCATACTAAAACGCCAGCCTGGGTAAAAACACTTTACAGTAAGGCTTCGGAAATCAGCCATTCTCACCGCTTGGTCACCTACCTTCGATAAGCCAAAACTTCGGAGAAACTGGCTATTTTTGGTCGACACGTGATCGTTGTGCCTCGTAAGCCGATTGGTGAGTCACCCAGTGGCCCCATTTTTTCCTTCTGATAAGTCGACGCTTATTTAGTCGCCTCCCCCCACTTGTGTTCACCAAACTAACCAAAAATGAGCTGCAAATTCGATTTTTCCGGCAAGAAAGTGCTAGTGACGGGTGCGAGCCAAGGTAAGTAATGTTAGCATGAAATTCTCAAGTAATGTTTGTAAATATAATTTTGACTTTTTTAAGCCAGAAGGTTGTTGGTCGATATAGAACTCGTAATGTTTAGGACTTGGGAAAGAACTCTGTGTTACGCTGGCCGGCCTTGGCGCTAAAGTCTATGCTTTGGCGAGGCGGGAGGAGCAGCTGAAGGAGTTGGCAGTTAGGGTATTTTATCTTCTGCTCTGTGCGCTATTTTTTCCTGTTGTCTGGGAAAGTGCAAAAAAGGAGGTATCTAAGAAAATTGCATGCATTTATTTAGCATTCGGGGATCACGGCGGTGGTTGGAGACGTGACCTCCAGTAAGGCGGAGCTAGAGGCAACTTTAAAAGAGGTAAATTTTTCTTAAGTGTTGAATCGAAACGTTAATTTACTGTAAGCTAAGTAAGACGGCTATGGCTGCGCAGGAAGTTAATAAAATATTTCAGTACCATCCTTTCGATTTTCTGGTCAACAATGCCGCGATCGCCTTCGCCGCCTCCGCCCTCGATGCCACTGAACAGGAAATTGACGAGTCAGTTCTAAATTTCTAGCAAAAAATAGACAATTTTTAGCATGTACCGAGTCAACTGCCGTGGTCCCATCATTATCGCAGAAATTGTTGTCCGAGAGATGATTGCGGCCAAGATCCAGGGAGCCGTCGTGAACGTGTCGAGCCAGTCAGGCATTCGCCCGCTGCACGATCGCGTTGGATACTGTAATCTTTGCCCAGATATCAAAGATCGATTTCTAGGCAGTTCCAAGGCGGCCTTGGATATGGCGACCAGGTGCCAGGCACGAGAATGGGGTGAACATGGAATTCGGGTGAACGCCGTCAACCCGACCGTCATCGTGCTGGAGGAAGGACTCGGGGTAGACTTCATCTCTTCATTTTACTGCATTATTTCAAACGCTTTTTCAGCTATGGTCCAACCCTGAGAAGGCGAAGTGGATGCGCGATCAACTGCCGCTCAAGAAGTTTGCAGGTATCACTTTAAAAATTGGCTATTTCGCAACCTTTTTAAATAGATTTAACTGATTTTCTGCTTTTCTCTAAAGCCTTATAATCATTTTTTCAGCCGGAAAAGACGTGATCAACGCCATCCTGTTCCTACTCTCCGATGCGTCCGCCCTCACGACCGGACTGGCATTCCCAGTCGATGCCGGATATTCAACAAATTAACTTTATAAAATCTGCGATAAATACCTTAAAGGGGCTCAGAAGTCAAAATTCGTGCGTGCGGGGATTGAACCTACGGGTCAAAAAAACGAAACGGTCACTGCGGAGAAGTGCCAAAAACGTTCGTTGGTTGCGAAAAAACGTAAAATGTTTGAGAAAAACCGAATTCTTTTTGGGGCAAAACGACATTTTGAGTGCGCGGCGATTACGTGTCGTAATGCCTTGTAATGCACCCAATCTCTCGATGTCGATGATTCTCTTGTCAATTTTCATAATTTAAAAGGCTCGAATGATCAAAATTCGTTGAAGATTCCAAAAATAGTATCAGAATTTTTAAATTCAATCGTTTTCGCGTCCAAACAGAGGCAAAAAATCATGCGGCGCGGTCGCATCTGGCAATTTGCCAGGAATCACAGCAGGGGCCGTGGACCAGATTTGGAGCCCCTTTAAATCTGTGCACGAAAAGACCCCATCCGGTACACCGGAAAGTTTAAAAGGATTTAAAGCATCTCTCGGATCAACATTGCATTTGAAATCGCTTTCATTTCGACTAGCGCACGTCATCAACAAACGATTTTCTAGATTTCTATTGCCAATAAAACTCTTTTGTTTCCAAATATAACTAACGAAATATGCTGTTTCAAAAAATACCGTCGAGTTTGTTGCCGTTTCTGACAACAAAATGGATCGTTTCGGAGAGCTCGTTTTTGCACATGTGCCCACCCACCCAACAATGCCCCGGAGACAAAGTGGATGTCCGAACAAGCTGCCCAATGAGCGCGATCTGCTTGCACAGGCCGGCCAGCTACAAAGCGGACACGGATGCTACATGTTCCCGGTCCCGGAACGGATCCGCAATATATAAGCAGACGCGCGGCCGTAGAAATCAGCAACCATCGCCAAGCAAAACAACTTCACATCTGGCAAGCAAAATCGTTTTGGTTTACCAATTTTTATATTTCAGCCATGTACACCAAAGTCCTCGTCGCGCTTCGCCTTAACTGCACAACAACTGCTCTTAACTGCTCGTGCCTGCTCGTCACATCCGTTCCGGGACCGGGAACATGTAGCATCCGTGTCCGCTTTGTAGCTGGCCGGCCTGTGCAAGCAGATCGCGCTCATTGGGCAGCTTGTTCGGACATCCACTTTGTCTCCGGGGCATTGTTGGGTGGGTGGGCACATGTGCAAAAACGAGCTCTCCGAAACGATCCATTTTGTTGTCAGAAACGGCAACAAACTCGACGGTATTTTTTGAAACAGCATATTTCGTTAGTTATATTTGGAAACAAAAGAGTTTTATTGGCAATAGGAATCTGGGAAATCGTTTGTTGATGATGTGCGCTAGTCGAAATGAAAGCGATTACAATGCAAGTTGACTCGAGAGATGCTTAAATCCTTTTTAAACTTCCGGTGTACCGGATGGGGTCTTCGTGCACTGATTTAAAGGCTCCAAATCTGGTCCACGGCCCTGCTGTGAGTCCCGGTAACTTGCTGGATGCGACCGTGCCGCATGATTTTTTGTCTCTGTTTGACGCGAAAACGACGAATTTAGAAACGGATACTTATTTTTGAATCTCTCCGAACGAATTTTGATCATTCGAGCCTTTAAATTGGCGAAAATTGACAAGAGAATCATCGACATCGAGAGATTGGGCATTACAAGGCATTACGACACGTGAATCGCCGCGCACTCAAAATGTCGTTTTGCCCCAAAAAGAACTCCGGTTTTTCAAACATTTTACGTTTTTCGCAACCAACGAACGCTTTGGTACTTCTCCGCAGTGACCGTTTCTGCTTTTTGACCCGTAGGTTCAATCCCCGCACGCGTGAATTTTGACTCCTGAGCCCCTTTAAGGTATTTATCGCAGATTTTATAGTTAACTTGTTGAATATCCGGCATCGACTGGGAATGCTAGGTCCGGTCGTGAGGGCGGACGCATCGGAGAGTAGGAACAGGATGGCGTTGATCACGTCTTTTCCGGCTGAAAAAATGATTATAAGGCTTTAGAGAAAAACCAGAAAATCAGTTCAATCTATTTAAAAAAGGTTGCGAACAGCCACTTTTAAAGTGATACTAAACTTTTTGAGCGGCAGTTGATCGCGCATCCACTTCGCCTTTCTCAGGGTTGGACCATAGCTTAAAAATCGTTTGAATTGATGCAGTGAAATGAAAAGATGAAGCTCACCCTTTCCTCTAGCATGATGACGGTCGGGGCGTTCACCCGAATTCCATGTTCACTTATCCTCGTGCCTGGCACTGAGCAACATCCAGCGCCGCCGAACTGGTTTGTGAAACCGATCTTGGATATCTGGGCAAAGATTACAGTATCCAACGCGATCGTGCAGCGGGCGAATTTCGACTGGCTGGACACGTTCACGACGGCTCCCTGGAGCTTTGCCGCACCATCTCTCGGACCACAATTTCTGCGATGATTTTACCTGACCACGGCAGTTGACTCGGTACATGCCAAAATTGTCTATTTTTGGCTAGAAAGCAGAACTCTATTCGTCAATTTCCGGTTCCAGTGGCGTCGAGGGCGGAGGCGGCGAAGGCACCGCGGCATTGTTGACCAGAAAATCGAAAGGATGGTACTGAAATGTTTTATTAACTTCATGCGTAAACATGGCCGTCTTACTTAGTTTACAGTAAATTAACGTTTCGATTCAACACTTAAGAAAAATTTACTTTTTAAAGTTGCTCTAGGTCCGCCTTACTGGAGTATCACGTCTCAACCACCGCCGTGATCCCCGAATGCTAAATAAATGCATGCGATTTTCTTGGATACCTCCTTTTGCACTTTCCCAGACAACAGGAAAATAGCGCACAGAGCAGAAGATAAAATACCTTAGCTGCCAACTCCTTCAGCTGCTCACCAGCGCCTCGCCAATGCATAAACTTTAGCGCCAAGGCCGGCCAGCGTAACACAGAGTTCTTTCCCCAAGTCCTAAACATTACATGAGTTCTATATCGACCAACTACCTTCTGGCTTAAAAAGTCAAAATTATATTACAAACATTACCTGAGAATTTCATACTAACATTAATTACCTTGGCTCGCACCCGTCACTAGCACTTTCTTGCCGGAAAAATCGACCCTGCAGCTCATTTTTGGTTAGTTTGGTGAACACAGGTGGGGGAGGCGACTAAATAAGCGTCGACTTATCAGAAGGAAAAAATGGGGCCACTGGGTGACTCCACCAATCGGCTTACGGGGCGCAACGATCACGCGTCGACGAAAAATAGCGAGTTTCCTCGAATTTTTGGCTTGGCGAAGGTAGGTGACCGGGCTGGTGAGAATGGCTGACTTCGGGATCCTTAGTGAGCGACAAATATAAAAAGAAATGAAAATATTTAGTGTAATATTAAATGAAGTTGTACGGCGGGAGCAATGGTGTATTTTGCGCAACCGTTTGCAATCTGCTGTTAATAAAAAG